>CAUYQG010039774.1:0-23619 GCA_963574415.1 Tarsius wallacei | reverse complement strand
ACAGGAGTGTCTTTGTTACTCATGGTGGGCACTCTGACTACACCAGAAAAACCAGCTATATGATTTAGGATGAACTTTGGGTCACATGCTGTCAGTGAAGACAGAAAGCAACCAAGTAGGCAATCAATCAGTGATGACCACACAACGAAACCTCAATAAAAAACTCTGGAGGACACCACGGCTCAGGTGAGCTTCCCGGGTTGGTAATACTCTGTGTGTTGTCACGTGTTAGGGATGGGATGAGGAAACACCATCCATGACTCCATGGGGAAGGAGGGCCTAAAGCTCCTTGTCAGAACCCTTCTCAGATTCTGCCCCATAAATCTTTCTTCAGCTGGTTCTAATCTATATCCTTTCCCTATAATAAACGAAGCCATAAGTGTAATAACATTCAGTGAGTTTGTGAGTCCTCCTTACAGATTGCTGAACCTGAGGGTGGTTTAGGAAGAGCCCTCAAACTTGTAGTTGGTTCCAGAAGCGGTGGGGATCTTGTGTGGATTCTTCCCTCTAGGTCTGTAGTTGAAATTTAACTCCTTGCAGCTGGGCAGACTGCTAGAGACTTCAGGGCTGTGCCCCAACAGTCCTGAACATCTTGGGCACTGCCCAAGATATTTTACTCCCTCATAAATGCCTACAGAAAAGGCCCAGAAACGGTGCCAACTCAGTAGCCCAGGTATGTGGTTTCTAAGTAGAACTCCCCAGAATCGAAAGAACAGCTATTTCTAGGTCTGGGGAAGTGAGAGTACATGATAAACCCAGGACATACTGCTACACCAAAGACAAGGTATCATGTTGAAGAATACAAGTTCCAATATGGCCAGTGACAAAAACATGGAGCATGCAAAAGGGCAACACAAACGCATCTGATTAAAGTACGCAGTCTCTCTCTCTCTCTCTCTAACTCAAAAGGAAAAAATAGAGAAAATAAAATTCTAAACAGTTATTGCCTACTGTGGGACATTTTGCTTCTAGCAAGATTATTTTGAATTGAAAGGGAAAAGACCAACTTTCTCTGAAAATAGCTCTTGTCCTAGCAGGCAATCCTGGGTGTGAAATACTCTCAAAGCTGTCTCCTTAATAGATAATTACAGGATCTGGAGATGATACTTAAGAGTCTAGTGCAGCCAACAGAAGATATCAAAGAATTTCTAAAATTGTAAACATTTTGTGATCTTCCTTTTTTTATTTTTATTTTTTGAGTTGAAGTCTCTGTTGCCTAGGCTGGAGTGCAGTGGCACCATCGTGGCTTATAACAGCCTCAAACTCCTGGGCTCAGGCAATCCTTCTAACTTAGCCCTCCAAGTAGCTGGGACTACAGGTGCACACTACCACACTCAGCTAATTTTTTGGTAGAGACAAGGTCTCGCTATGTTGCCCAGACTAGTCTTGAACTCCTGGCCTCAAGTGAACCTCCCTCCTCAGTCTCCCAAAGTGCTAGGATTACAGGTGTGAGCCACCACACCCGGGCAACATTTTGTGGTCCTTATTAATACTTGATGAAAGACAATTCTGAGAGGAAAAAAACATGATAAAAATGAGGCTATAGATACTAGACTAGAAAAATATACTGAATTGGAAAAAGCTCTAACTTTGTGGTGATCTTGGGCAAATCACTTAACCTTTAAGCTCTAGTATCTGTAGCCTCATTTTCGGTTAACCTCACAGAGCAAGAAGGATGCAGTAAGATAACAGAGATAAGACCCAGTTATGTGAATCACAAGTAGTACTACAAATATTTAATTCACAAAGACACAATTCTACCCGACAAGCTTCAACTATGCTTGTGCATTTATTTGTACAGAACAAATGAGAGATGACATGTCTTCTGCTCCAATATACTTGGTGACCACAATGCACAAGTATTTACAAGTGCTAAGAGACCCAAGTCCTGATTCAGAAAGTCCAATAAATTCAAGGCTATCAGGCTCTATAAATATAGGGATGGAATGGTCAAAATGGGATGGTTTAAGCTGGGATGTCAAGAAGAATGGCTATAAACAGAAGAAAACAGATCCCACAGAGGAAAGCTATTTGGGAAAATAATTCCAGGGGCAGCAACAGCAACAGCAACTCTAATATACAGTAGGATTATAGACCAGAACTTAGAGGGTAGGGGTAGGTTGTCAACAGAGAAGTTGACAGAGCAGCCACAGAAACTGAAATCACAGAGCTGAATAATGCTAAGTGGGAGAATGAGAGCCAGACAGTAGCTTGTGCAAGTCAGTGCCCTGTGTTTCTATTTTCTGGATAACTGAATGTAGAATATGATAACTAATGATCTGGCTTTCACGTTATGTAGCTCATTGAGAAAATACATGTGAGCACACTTTATAAACTATAACGGGAGGTACAGTGTCACTTGTAAGTTTCTTTCAGACTGTTATCACAATCAGGCTTTGATTCTTGAGGAAGAGAACAATTTTAGTGTCAGAAAATATGCTAACTGACCTAGAAGCATGGATTTTAAATAACATAGCAATATAATTTTTAGATAACTTCCAAAGCAAAAAATAATTATCATTTTAATTACTATTTCCAAAGAATTATATTATGACAAATTTCTGGGAAAAGAACAAAAAAAAGAGATAACAATAGTACTCTCTCTCTCATAAATATTTTACAAATGGTTAATGACATTAAAATCTACGTTCAATAAAAGAAAAACAAAAAGCAAAAACCTGCCTATAGTCCCCTCACCTTGTGTTTGGTTATCACTCAGAAACAGCTTTAGCTTCCTGCTCCGAAGACCGAACACCTTGGCTGCTTCATACAGAAGACCTTGGTGGGTGAGTCCATTCTGCCCAAGCGGGTTTTCAAGCAGGAGAGTGCCCACTGTTCCCATTAAACACTCTGTGGAAGAAAGAACAAACTAGATTACATCCCGAGAGTTCACCCTCTGTCTCTGAAATAGGCAATGATGGAGCCAGCTCTAATAGGTAGTGCTGAAGGCTTGAGGCCAACAGTGAGCCCAGGAGCATGAATGTGACAGCTGGAGGTGCAATCCATGCAGAAACTGCCCTAAACGTTCCACAGAGGGGAAGGAGAAGGGGAGAAAGAAGAAAACAATTTATATAAGAGCTCAGCAGCCTGGGGAACAGATATTCAGTACACACTCAAGTGAAGAGCCAGAAGACTTCAGTAAAAAAGTAAAAAAAAAAAAATTCCTGGCCGGGCTCAGTGGCTCAGCCTGTAGTCCTGCACTTTGGGAGGCCGAGGTGAGTGAATTGCCTGAGCCTGCGGGTTCGAGACCCACCTGGGCAACTTGGCGAGACCTCATCTCTACAATAAATCAAAAAAAATTAGCCAGGTGTGACAGTGTGTGCCTGTAGTTCCAGCAACTTGGAAGGCTGAGGCGGAAGGATCGCTGGAGCCCAGCAGGTTGAGGCTGTGGTGGCCGGGAGCGTGCCACTGCACTCTAGTCTGGGTGACAGAGTGAGACTCCAACTCACCAAAAAGTTCCTAAACTATTAGGAAAAAACACGTATCTTTCCAGCTGTTGATTAAGGAATGGATAAACATTTTCCAAGAAAAAACAGTAAATTCTAAATTAATATGTTTTTGCACTTAAGCAATTCAGTCTCATTTGGTTGTAACTTTTACCTAACCCATTTATTTCATTTCCTGACCTTGCCGTATGGACAGGGGTCTGGCCACACAAACACACCAAAAGAAATGAGCTTGTGGGTACTTCCCCGAGCAGCGTGGGAGCCCACACTTCAAATCACTACATTGAAGCAGACTTGAAAAATACACCAAGTCAGAGATTTGAACATTATGGGGTAGGCACGTACCTTGTGGTTCTGCGTTCAGGAGCTGCAGATTGATATATTGACAGAGAAGAGTACTACAGGAGTTGCTCAGAGGAGGAGCTGATCCTGTGGTCACAGAAAGTGTTTTCCCACTAAGACTGAATAAGTCAGTTTCGTTTTGTATTTCTAAAAACAACAACAACAACAACAATTCTTTCAGGGTTAAATAGTTCAGATCTCAAGTAATTCACTTTTTCCTACTGAACCGTCAGAAAATGAATAGCAGCTGGGCGCAGTGGTTCATGCCTGTAATCCTAGCACTTTGGGAGGCTGAGGTGAGAGGAATGCCTGAGTCCTGGAGTTTGAGACCAGCCTGGGCAACTTGGTGAGACTTCGTCTCTACAATAAATCAAAAAAGTTAGTTGGGTGTGGTGGTGCATGCCTGTGCTTCCAGCTACTTGGAAGGCTAAGGAACAAGGAACACCTGAACCTAGCAGGTTGAGGCTGTGGTGGCCATGTGTGTGCCACTGCACTCCAGCCAGAGCAACACAGTGAGACTCCTACTAAAAAAAAAAGAAAGAAAAAGAAATAGCATAATAGTAATTTAAAATATAAGATCAACTTGTATGGAAACAGACTTGAAAACCTAAAGGAAATGGAGGACTTTATGACATCACACAACCTCCCCAGGTTGAAACAGGAAGAAAAAACCCTAAAGAGACAAATAACAATCCAGGAAATTGACTATGTTATAAGAAAACTACCTACAAAAAAAAACCCTGGACCAGATGGCTTTCCAGCAGAATTCTACAAAACATACACGAAGGAACTGATACCAATCCTAACGAAATATTCCAGGGAACTGAGAAAGATGGAACTCTCCCCAAATCATTTTATGAAGTTAACATCACATTGATACCAAAACCAGGTAAAAATCCAACAAAGAAAGAGAACTACAGGTCAATATCCTTGATGAACATAGATGCTAAAATTCTCAACAAGATTCTAGCAAATCGGATCCAACAACACATCTCAAAAATCATCCATCACGATCAAGTAGGCTTCATCCCCGGTGTGCAGGACTGGTTTAACATTTGCAAGACCATAAACGTAATTAAATAATCAACAGATATAAAAACAAAAACCACATGATTATCCCATCAGATGCGGAAAAAACTTTTTGATAAAATCCAGCACCCCTTCTTGATAAAAACCCTCGAACATCTAGGCATAGATGGAACATACCTCAAAATAGTAAGAGCTATCTACAAGAAACCCACAGCCAGCATACTGCTAAACAGACAGAAATTGGAACCATTTTCCCTGAAAACCAGAACAAGACAAGGAAGTCCACTCTCACTCCTCCTTTTCAACATCGTTTTGGAAATCCTAGCTAGAGCAATCAGACAAGAGGAGATCAGTGGTATCCAAATAGGAAAAGAGGAAGTCAAGTTATCCCTCTTTACAGATGACTTGATTCTGTACCTCGAAAACCCAAGAGAATCTGTCAAAAACCTCTTTACACTGATAAAGGACTTTGGTGTAGTCTCAGGGTATAAAATAAATGTGCAAAAGACAGTCACATTCCTATACACCAACAGTAAACAAACAAAAACCCAAATAAAAAGCGCAATCCCATTCACAATAGCCACACACACAAAAATGAAATACCTTGGAATATTTCTTTTTTTGTTTTTTGAGTTGGAGTCTCACTCTGTCATCCAGACTGGAGTGCAGTGGCCGTTCCCGGCCACCGCAGCCTTGACCTGCTGGGCTCTGCAATCCTTCTGCCTCAGCCTTCCAAGTAGCTGGAACTACAGGTGCGCGCAACCATGCCTGGCTAATTTTTAAATTTATTGTAGAGATGAGATCTCGCCAAGTTGCCCAGGCAGGTCTCAAACCCCCGGGCTCAGGCAATCCACTCACTTCAGCCTCCCAAAGCGCGGGATTACAGGCTGAGCCACCGAGCCTGGCTACCTTGGCATCTTTCTAACCAGAGATGTGAAAGACCTTTACAACGAAAACTACAAAAACATTGCTCAAAGAAATCAAAGATGACACTTACAAATGGAAAAATATCCCATGCTCATGGATTGGAAGAATCAACATCCTAAGATGTCCATCCTACCCAAGGCAATCTATAAATTTAACACAATACCCATTAAATTACCAGCAGCATTCTTCCCAGACCTGGAAATAACAATACAGGAATTCATATGGAAACAAAAACGACCACGAATAGCCAAAAGAATCCTCAGCAAAAAAAAAGAAAAAAAGCAGGAGTTATCACTCTCAGACCTTAAACTTTATTATAAAGCTACAAAAATCAAAACAGCCTGGTATTGGTTCCAGAACAGGCATACAGACCAATGGAACAGGACAGTGATTCCAGAAGCAAAACCTCAATTTCTCAACCAACTCATCTTTGACAAAGCCTTCCATCACCAACCACCGGGGAGAGGAGAACCTATTTAGTAAATGGTGTTGGGAAAACTGGCTGACCACATGCAGAAGATTAAAACAAGACCCCTGTCTATCACCATACACAAAAATCAACTCTAAATGGATCAAAGACCTAAACTTAAAACTTCAAACTATAAGATTCCCAGAAAATGTAGGAGACACCCTTATGGAAATTGAAACTGACAACCAATTCCTGATCAAAATCCCAAGTACCCATGCCATAAGAAATAAGATAGACAAGTGGGACCTCATCAAACTGACAAGCTTCTGCAAAGTCAAAGAAACCACCAAGAAAGCAGGGAGACAGCTCACAGACTGGGAAAAAGTATTTTCCAACTGTATGTCTGACAAAGGCCTAACATCTAGGTTCTACAAGGACCTCAAACATGCCAGAAAGAAAAAAACAAACAACCCCATTACAAAGTGGGCAAAAGATATGAACAGACACTTCTTAAAAGACGACATAAGAGTAGCCAACAGATACATGAAAAAATGCTCACACTCACTAGTCATCAAAGAAATGCAAATTAAAACCACATTGGGGACTGGGCTCGGATTGCTCAGTCTGTAATCCCAGCATTTTGGAAGGCCGAGGCGAGTGAACTGTCTAAGCCCATGGGTTGGAGACCAGCCAGGGCAACTTGGCAAGGCCTCATCTCTACAATAAATAAAAAATTAGCCGGGCATGGTAGCGTGCGCCTATAGTTCCGGCTACTTGGAAGGCTAAGGTGGAAGGATCGCCTGAGCCCAGCAGGTCAATTCTGGGGTGGCCATGAGTATGTGACAGTACTCCAGCCTGGGCGACGTTGTGAGACTCCTACTCAATAAATTAAATAAATAAATAAGTAAAAGCCTGGGTGACGGAGTGACAGTCCTACTCAATCAATCAATTTTAGTTCAGTTTATTTAGTTCTTTAAAAATTAAAATTTTCGGAATCTGGATTTGGTGAGATTTAGGTGCTATGTTTAATGAAGTTAAAGCTCAAGGTCTCTGAAGGCGAAATTTACCACATAGCTAACAGGTGAGAAGGTACGATGCGAACTTTCATATCCTACTAAGCTTTTCGGCCACACTGCACAGTGAGGAGGCAGGAACAGACACCGCGGGCCAGCGCTGCTGGAGAACCCAGCCCCAACCCACTGGCAGAAAAAACGCAAAGGCTCTAAAATATAACTGATATCAAACTAAAACAGACCAAAAAATCTTGTGTCAAAGGACACAGACTTTCTCTCACTTTCCACATACCTGTTTCATCATGGAAGACAGCCAGCTCTGTATTTTTAACTCCAAAAATGCTAGTAACAACACTCTTCAGCTTTAAAAGGTCCAACCGATTATCGCCTTTTGGATTTTCTAGAAGCAATACTCCACCTAAAAAGCCAGAAAAAGATGATTTCATCTAGAAAAGGAAAACTTAAGAGAAAATGTTAAACTTGGAGGAAAAAGGACACAAGGGGATTCGAGCCCAATTTTTTTCTTTTTTCCCCCCCAGTATATACTACATATGCCCTTGGTATGTGTTTTGGCAATCTTTGCTAGAGACAGTTCAGGAATAGAACATATCACCAGGTGATATGTTCCTGCCTTTTTCTAGATTCAAATCTTTTATTTGCTCATTTTTCATTTTGTGCCATTTGTAAATCTTAAAGGCTCAAAGTGGTTAAAAATACTATTTGGCTCCAGATGTTAATTTACCTTACAGTTAATTACAGATACTTACTTTATTGGTCTTAGGTAAAAAGCATTCACGTTTTCCCCATTAGTTATAATGGTAGCTGCAGGATTTTTTTGGAGGTATTCACTATCACATTGACAAAAGTCCCCGCTCTGACTATTTTTCTGAAGTTTTTTTTTTTTTTTTAATCAGGAGTGGATACTGAATTTATCAAATGCTTCTCCTGCATCAACAGCTATAGTTATGCAATCTTTTAGTCTGATAATATGGTAGATCACATTGGTTAATTTACCAACACTGAATCAGCCCTGCATTCCTTGAATAAACCCCACTTGGTCATTATGCATAAGTGCTGCAACTATGAATGAATTCTATTTAACAATTTTTTGGTAAGAATAACACTGACAATCTCTGTTAAATACATCAATTGCATTGAGATCATTTTACTTTTATTGTAATTACTGATATTAAAACTTAGATCTTCTATTTTCTTCTTCTTCTTTTTTTTGAGTTGGAGTCTCACTCCTTCGCCCGGGCTGGAGTGCAGTGGCATGCACACTCACGGCCACCCCAGCGTCGACCTTCTGAGCTCCGGCGATTCTTTCACCTCAGCCTTTTGAGTAGCCGAACTACAGACGCTTGCTACCATGCCTGGTTATTTTTGATTTTATTGTAGAGACAAGGTCTCACCAAGTTGCCCGGGCTGGTCTCGAACTCGTGGGCTCAGGCAATCTACTTGCCTTGGCCTCCCAAAGTGCTGGAATTCCAGGCTGAGCCACCAAGCCTGGCCTCTTCTTTGCTATTTGTTTTTTTTCCTTAGCTCCCTGCGGGTTACTTAAACATATTTCAGTATTCCATTTCTTATTTGTCTAGTGTTTTATAAGAATCCTTTGATATAGGCTTTTTTTTTTTTGAGTCAGAGTCTCACTCCGCTGCCCAGGCTGGAGTGCAGTGGCACGCTCACAAGCCACCTCAGCCTCGGCCTATTGGGCTCTGGCGATCCTTCCGCCTCAGCCTTCCAAGTAGCTGGAACAACAGACATGCCAGACCACGCCCAGCTAATTTTTTGATTTATTATAGAGACAAGGTCTCACCAAGTTGCCCAGGTTGGTCTTGAACCCCTGGGCTCATGCAATCCTCTCACCTTAGCCTCCCAAAGTGCTGGGATTATAGGCTTGAGCCACCACGCCCGGTCTGATAAAGGCTTTTTTTAACTGGTCATTCCAGGTATCGCCACATACACATCTTACTGAAGTCTAATAGTGTCATCATTTTACCAGTTTGTGAGAAATGTAAAAACCTTACCTCCGTTTACTCTTCCTTATGTGTAATTACCTTAACTATTTCTTGTACAGTAAGTCCTCACTTAATGTTAATAGGTTCTTAGAAACTGAGACCTAATGCTAAATGATATAACAAAATCAATTTTACCATAGGCTAATGATATATAAATAAGAGTTAACTTCCTGTAGCATATAGTACATTGTTTTGCTTAAAGTCCTAGTTTCCAAGAATCTGTTGATGACATTATATGAGAACTTATAGTACATACATTTAGAATCACAAGCAATGTTGTAATGCTTGTTGCAACCATATATAAAGTCTACTGAATTAAATTCTATTTTGATAACTCCTTCTTTTATCATTTCCTTTCTGTATTAAGAACTTCCTTTAGTCATTTTTTTTTTCTGAGTAAGCAGTTCACTCTGTCTCCCAGGTTGGAGTGCAGTGACATGATCATAGCTCACCATAGCCTTGACCTCCTGGGTTCAAGTAATCCTTCCACCTCAGCCTCTCAAGTAGCTAGGACTACAAGTATGTGTCACCATGCCCAGTCAATTTTTTTTTTTTTTTTTTTTTGTAGAGACAAGGTCATCCTCGGGCTTTAGCCTCCCAAAGTGGTAGGATTACAGGCATGAGCCACTGCACCTGACATAGTTATTCTCTTAGAATAGGTCTGCTGGCAAAAAATTCTTTTTAATTTCCCTTCATTTGAGAATGGCTTGATTTTTCTATCGTTCTAAAGAATATTTTTCACTGATATAAAATTCTGGCTGGGTGTGGTGGCTCATGCCTGTAATCCCAGCACTTGGGAGACCGAGGTGAGAAGACTGTCTGAACCCAGGGCTCAAGACCAGCCTGGGCAACTTGGTGAAACCTCATCTCTACAATAAATCAAAAAAATTAGCCGGCATGGTGGCGCAGGTTCCAACTACTTGGAAGGCTGAGGCGGAAGGATTGCCTGACACCAGCAGGTCGAGGCTGTGGTGACTGTGAGCAACAGAGTGAGACTACAACCAAAAAAAAAAAATCCGAGTAGACAGTACTTATCTTTCAGCACTTGAGAAATGTTTTCTTTTATTTCTGGTCTCTGTGGTTTCTGAAGAGAAAGTCAGTATCAATCACATTAGTTTTCTTCTGAAAGTTAGGTAATGCATCTCTCTCACTGCTTTCAAGACTTTTGTTTTTTGTCTTCAGAAGTTTCATTATGATGCATGCAACTCGATGTGGATTCTTTTGGGTTAGCCGATTTGGGTTTCACCCAGTATCTTAATCTGTTCAGACGGCTACAACAAAATACCACAGGCTAGGTATTTCATGAACAATAGCAATTTATTTCTCACAGACCTGAAGACTGAGGAGTACAAGATCAAGGTGCCAACAAATTTGGTGTCTGGTAAGGGCCTGTCTCCTGGTTCGTAGGTGGCACCTACTTGCTGTGTCCTCACATGGTGGAAAGGATGACTAGCCCTCTGAGGTCTCTTTGATAAAGGCACTAATTCCACCTACGGAGGCTCTACCCTTATGACCTAACCACCTCTCAGAGGCTCTATCTCCTAATTATAATCACCCTGGGGATGTCAAGATTTCAACATGAATTTTTTGCAGGGGAGACTACTCCCATGACAAAAATATTAATCTTTTGTTATTTGTTCCACAGGTACTTGGGGTTCTATATATTTTTTTCAACTCTGTTGTTCAAAATGGGTAATTTTTGTTATTCTTTATAGCTTCTATTTCTTTGCTGAGGCTCTATAGTTTTTCATTTGTTTCTATTGTGCTATTGCTCCTTGAAACATTTCTATTACAGCCGCTTTAGACCGTCAGATAATTTTATCATTTCTGTCATTGTGGTATTTGAATCCATTGACGATCTTTTTTCATTCAGTTTGAGATCTTCCTGATTCTTTGTATGATCAGTGTTTTCCAACTGAAACCTGGACATTTTAGGCATTGTTTATGAGACTCTGATTCTTACTTAAACTCTCGATTTTAGGTGACTTTATTTGATATCACACTGGCAGGGGAAAGGGGAGCACTGCCTAGCTACTTTCAGGTGGGAGCAGAATTCCGGGTGGACGGTTGGCTTCCAATAACACGAAGGTCGTGTTACTGTTAGGGCTGGTGGGGCAGGGAGTTCCCAATCTCCTCCAGGCCTCCACCAATACCTCCCAGAAGAGGAAGGACAGTGCCTCTTTACTGCTCTCCATATGGCCTTTCCTGACCCCCAGAGGAGGAGGTGTCAGTAAATGAGGTAAGTGGCCTCATTACTGCCATGCAGTTGTGAATGGGAGGGATGCTGTGTTATTGCCTAGCAAGAATGAAGATACACGTTCTCCATGTGGTCTCCAATGATTACCAATGAGCAGAGGGGCTCATTAATGCCCAGCTAGGGTGAAGGTTCCAGCTCCCTACTTGGTCTTCTCTGATACCAACAGGGTGAGGCAGGGAGGCTTCAGCCTGGTAAGGTATAAGTCTAGGCTCCCCACTTGGGTTTGGCTGGTATGGATGCTGCTGGGGCCACAGTATTTTTCTGGGGTGTCTGTCTGAAATGGAGCAGCTACAATCTAAGAACCTTCTGTCTTGCTGGGTTGCCCCTCTCTTGATCCTTTGTCTAGTGAGGGCAGATGCTGTTGGGGCATTTTTGTCTGTGCTTGTTGGCATCCACAGACTGCCAGCTTCTTAAGCTCCAAGTTTGGGACATAGGAGGCGAAAAATAAAATCCAGAACTCACTACCATTTTGCTACTTGGTCACAAGGTCCCTAGCCTGTCTTTTTTCCCTCCATCTTTGAGAGTCTCCTTATGTTTGCTTTTATACATAATGTTCAGGATGTTCAGATGTACTTAGTGGAAGAAAAGTATGTCTGCTTCATCTTTCTACAAGGGCAAGTCCAATCATTTATTTTAGAAGATCCATTTAGATGACAATTAAAAAGAAAAAGTTATCTGGTTCTGCCAATTATCTTAAAAATATCCCTAACCATGGAATTCATTTACTCTTACCTTGTTCACTGCCGTTTACACAAATGTTAAGATTGACATATGCACAAGCAGGACTAGGCAGCGAAGATCTTCTGGTGAGTGTAATTTCCAATTCCGATCCCTTTAACTGAGCACACAAGGACACATGACTGAGTTAACTGCAGCATCTGACTGCAGTGTGCCACACCATGAAGTAACAGTGACTTCTCAGTAAGAACAAGAGATCTACACAATGAGAATATATTCAATCTCATCAAGAACTACAATTTATATACCCATTTTGTTCTCCTTTTACACTGGTCTCTTAAAAATGAAATTTTGTCCCCTAATTAAATAAGCAATATATGCTAAATAGAAAATGAAACTACACTGCAACTTCTCCCACTGAAAAGACAAATATCCACTTTCAGTTCCTCCTGGTCCTAATTGTCACATGTATAGAAGGAATGAGACAAGGATAAAATGATTAAGTAAATGACTGAGATATATATCTTCCATGTCTTGATATCAGACTTTCAAGGTTATATCTAAACTTCCTAGATGTAACTTTTAATAATAATTACCAGAATCCACAATATCAACTTTTCTAGTTTTAGACAAAATAGGTCCACATCGCCATTTTATTTTCTGGCAAATCTCATGCACTCTCCTGGCTATGTTCCTGAAGAGAATTGACGTGAGAAAAGTTCTGCCTTCCCCATCCATCTCTTCTGAGCTTCCTCTCTCTGACCCTTACCACTACTGTCCAGATCAATACTTCAGGACTGAAGTATTTTTACTTCACAGGGGGACAGAGAATCAACATGTCACTACATAAAAACTAATTTTAAATCTTGCAGCAGTTTAACAGAACTCACCTGTGTTTTTTCTTGAGTAAGAATTTTATCCAGTGTAGGAACTGGATATGGTTTCAAGGGAGCCTTTATAGTAGCAAATATGAACTCCGTGTGGCTTTCAATAACATTATTCAGATAATCTTCTTCAGAATTTGCTTTATAATAAACTGTTATTTCATCGGTTGGAACCAGATTGCACTGAAAGCACATATAGAAAATTTAAAAAGGGAAGCACATGTTAATCAAAATTTAAGGAAGGGCGGGCTCGATGGCTCAGTCTATAATCCCAGCACTTTGGGAGGCTGAGGTGAGTAGATTGCCTGAGCCTGCGGGTTCGAGACCAGCCCGGGTGACTTGGCGAGACCTCATCTCTACAATAAATCAAAAAGTTAGCTGGTCGCTGTAGGGCGTGCCTGTGGTTCCGGCTACTTGGAAGGTGAGGCAGAAGGATTGCCTGAGCCCAGCAGGTTGAGGCTGTGATGGCCGTGAGCGTGCCACTGCACTCCAGCCTGGGCCACCCCAATTCCAACCCCTAACCCCTAACCCTAAATTATTAAAAAAAAAAAACGTAGGGTAACATTAGCAAGGACTAATGATGCCACGCTGAATCATCTCAGGAGGGGAGTCACTTGTCCATTCCAGCTGTGAGACTAACTGCACTGTAGTACACGACCAGCCTTGTGCCCTTCTCCCCATTCCTGGGGGGGATGTAGGGCATGTGTCTTTTCCTAGCACAACCAGCACCTCATGAGTGGTGAAACAAAAAGACAACTTGGAGTCCACTTATAAAGCTCTGAAATGAGACAAGAGTTCATAAGTAACCCTATTACCTAGCTGAAGCAGCCTCCTCACACCGGAAGTCGCAGGTCTGACACCCAGCCTGGGAACAAGGATGTGCAGGAGCTAGCTGTCACTGCTCTCTGCAGGGTTAGGGCTTTCTGATTCCCTCACCTGATGGGAGCCTGGTGGCCTCTCTGCTGGGCTCTGAGCACCCTCCTCAGCTTCCTAATCAGGAAAAACTACCCTGCTCTGTCCAGATCCAGAAATCTCCCCTTAGCTAGGAGCCCTTCTACGCTGACCGCGCCTCTGACTGCCATCACGGACACTCACTGCCATTTCTGATTACCGTCAGCACCATCAGAAGGGCTACTCTGTAGAAGCTTAACAGAACTAGAAAAGGATGGGGAGGGGCAAAGGTTGGCTGAAAGCTATAACTCGTGAGGAAGTAAGTAGGGAGGGAAGAGGCCTGTCTTCCCGCAGAGTACAATCCAAATGGACTACAGATTAGTGATTATCATTAACTGATCACCAGGGTTTATACTACCTGTTTCTCCTAACCCTCACAATAAACAAAACAAAACAAGTAAAAACCTCAAACAGTGGTTTATTCTTAATCCAACAAACTGACCTTTTTGCGAAGTTTCTGGATGCGATTGATAACTTCCCGAGCCATTCCTTCATCCACCATTGACTGGTCAGGGGTGACATCCAAGAGGATCAAAGCCTGTAGAAAAGTGTACACTTAGCCGGGCTTGGTGGCTCAGCCTGTAATCCCGCGCCTTTGGGAGGCTGAGGTGAGTGGATTGCGTGAGCCCGCGGGTTCGAGACCCGCCTGGGCAGGCGAGACCTCATCTCTACAATAAATCAAAAAATTAGCCGGGCATGGTAGCGCACGCCTGTAGTTCCAGCTACTTGGAAGGCGGAGGCGGAAGGATCGGTGGAGCCCAGCAGGTCGTGGCTGTGGTGGCCGGGAACGGCCAATGCACTCCAGTCTGGGCGACAGTGTGTGACTCCAAATAAAAAAAAAAAAAAAAAAAAAAAAAGAAAAGTGTACACTTTAACAATCAAATAAAAACTTCTTCCACATTCAGCAAAATACTATTTAAAATTAAATTCTGACAAGTCTATAATGCGGCACTAGTTAGTCACACATCCAAACAAAGAAATTAAAGTCAATCTAGCTTCTTTATCATTTGCGAGCTTCTGTATAACCAGCTAGTCCTCCATGTCTCAAGAAAGGTGCAGCTCTTTCTTCTGTTTTTGGTAGGGTGCTGCTCAGGGTACATTCTCTGTGACCACCTTTATCAGAGTTCCTCATGTGGCTCTGCTTTTTGGCCATCTCATAAACAGTATCAACTCTTCAACAAGTAAGATCAGTAATCGTGACGCTCCTGGTACAGCACAACTTCTCTTACCACAAATGAATGGATCAAAGGCTGCAAAGCAGCCAACTCTCAAGTTTACTTTCTTACACCATGACTCTTTTGAGCCTTTGGTTTGTCAGTATGACTCAAGACACAAATTCTACAATGGGCCACAATACATACATGTTTACTTTTTTGAGATGGAGCCTTGCAGTGTCACCCAGGGTTGAGTACAGTGCACAATCATAAACTCATTGTAACTTCAAACTCCTGGACTCAAGCAATCTTTCCAGCTTAGTCTCCCAAGTAGCTGGGACTATAGGTTCATGCCACCACACCCAACTAATTCTTTCTTTTACAGAGACTGGGTCTCACTCTATTGCTCAGGCTGGTTTCTAACTCCTAGCCCAACACTTTGGGTAGCCAAGTAATCCTCCCACTCTGGCTACCCAAAGTGTTGGGCTGATGTGACTCACCGTACCCAGCCTACAATACTTTTTATATAACTTTAAACTGCCTTTTTGCCACCTTTAATGAAAAATTTTTTCTATCAACCATAATTTTTCTATCTCATCTATTCTGAAGGTTGTTGATTATGATATAGTAATAATAATACCATCACTTCTATTACAGAGTAAAATATACTCGATAAAAACCTTCTAAATTAGGCATCATTCCCACTTACCTTTGAGAAAATTCAATCACAGAAATTAGCAAACTTGACTCACTTCACAAAGGCACAGGAAGCACAACTGGAAATGGGTGATAAACTCAGAATTCCAGTCAGAGCACGGCACTACAGCCCACTGCAACATGTAACCCAGCCAGGTCAAGAAACTCAGAAGCATCACATGATGACACTTCTATAAGCCTGGACAACTTTTCAGACACCCAGCATCTGTCCTCACCAGGAAGGACTGCCCACTCTCACTGCTTAGAAACCTCCTCCCTGCCTTCCCCTACCTCCTTCCCTAGATACCGACCTCAGATTCCTGCCACTGTCTGCTCATGTGGAGTGCTGTACACATCTAACTGAAGACCCTGTGTGAGGGCTTGAGGAGGCTGGCCCTTTTTTGACGGAGACTTTGCTCCACTTTCCCCATATAGAAGACATGTTAAGCACAGAGGTACTCCAGCAATTTTCCACTCCCATATGTGAGATCTTACATCCTTGGATAAGTCTGGTCAGGAGTAGAGAGATACTCTGCTCTCCATCATGACAAAAAATACTGACCCCAGGTCGGGTTAGGTGGCTCAGCCTGTAATCCCAGCACTTTGGGAGGTCAAGGTGAGTGGACTGCCTGAGCCTGTGGGTTCGAGACCAGCCTAGGCAACTTGGTGAGACCTCATCTCTACAATAAATCAAAAATTAGTTGGGCGTGGTGGCCCACGCCTGTAGTTTTGGCTACTTGGAAGGTTGAGGTGGAAGGATTGCCAAAGCCCAGCAGGTCATGAGTGTGCCACTGCACTCTAGCCCAAGCAACAGAGTGAGACTCCAACTCAAAAAAAAAAAAAAATACTGACCCCAGGATTCAAAAGAGCCTGTATACTCTCCTCAAGGTGTATTCCCTGACCACCTCTACCTCTACCCCAATTTTTTAGATAGAGGCCCTTCTCTGTTCTTATCTCTACCAGATAACTTATCAGGAAGAATATTAAGAATTGGTTTACTTTCCTGTGACTTGTTCCAGGAACGGTCCATTTTTGTGTAATTTAACACTTAGAATAATTACTAATATGTAGAAATCACAAAATGCCTACTTATGTATTAATTAAAGAAATGCATATATTCTATAATCCCAGCACTTTGGGAGGACGAGGTGAGAAGATTGCCTGAACCCACAGGTTCGAGACCAGTCTGGGTAACTTGGCGAGACCTCATCTCTACAATAAATCAAAAAATTAGCCGGACATGGTGGCATGTGCCTGTAGTTCCAGTTACTTGGAAGGCTGAGGCAGAAGGATCACCTGAGTCTAGCAGGTCAAGGCTACGGTGGTCATGACTGTGCCACTGTACTACTGCCTGGGAAACCGAGTGAGACTGTGACTCAAAAAAAAAAAAAGAAATGCATATGTGCATATGTTAAGGGCACATCACATAAAGAAGTGTAATAAATAAATATATAAAATTAATAACCGGTTTATTCTCCCTTGAGATAAGTTGTCAACATTGTCAGGACAGACATAGGTAAGATACTTCGTCCTCTTATGTGCTCATCTCTTGAAGAAACGTTCCAGGAACAGAAAAATACCTGAGCATCTGAATGTGCTTCAAACTGCGCAGTCCCACCTGCGGCCTGGTCAAAGGTATACATAAGGCGGATGTCTTCTTCATGCAGTTCATGGCCTTCTACAACAATGGTCCCTGTTGGAGAAGCAGTTGTCCTGTTACTCAATCAGCTCACCTTCCTCTCCAAGCTGTCCCACTACTGGCATATCGCATCCCCTTTTCAAGAAAATTTCACAAGAGCAGAGCTGCACAGAGACTTCAAGAGACTATTTTCTTCTGACTCGTGTCACTGTTTTAGCCAAGGATGTGACAAACTTGCTTTAGACTACACGGGGGTTCCCTTGTCTGAGCAGACACCCACCACTCTTCTGGAACTGCTCCAGCTCCTCACTGCTCAACTGCTTGATGGACGTCATCACTGCCTTGAAGGCTCCCTTCAGACGTTTCCCCAGTATCATATGATCCGGTTCTGCCCTCAGCCGAATGCCATACTTGTTTTTATCTGTAGATAGTGTAACTTTCCGAACATTCAACTCCTATAATTAGTGCATAAGAGGAAACAAAAATGAGAGGAATTAAAACATATATCCATAAAATAACTTTGTACACAAATGTCCATAGCAGTATTATGCCTAATAGTACAAAAGTAAAAGAAGCCCGAGTGATTATCAACTGCTAATGGATAAACAAAACATAGCATATACATGCAATGGAATGTTTAGCAATATAAAGGAATGAAGCACTAGTGCATGCTATGTGAAAGAACCATGACAATATTACACTAGGTAAAATAAACCAGACATAAAGGATCATAAATTATATGATTCCACTTATATGAAATGTCCAAAACAGGCAAATCCAGAGATAGGAAATAGATTTGTGGTTGCTAGGGAATGGCCAGATCTTGAGGGGAGAACAGTGTGTGAGTGCTAATGAATACTGGGTTTCTTTTTGGGATGATGAAAATGTTCTACAATTGTGATGATGATTATACAACCGTATAAATATACTTAAAAACTACTGATATGTATATGGAAAAAAATGCTTATCAAGCCCAGTCAAGACAGATGAGCATAACTGCAAGAGGACCCAAGAATCAGAAACACATGCAACATGAAAGAGGGCAAAAATAAAAAAAGAAATATGAACTTAATCCCTCATGGGTCATCTGTGCGCAAGCAATTTCAGAGAACCACAAGGTTAACTATCAAATAATCAGGCGAGTCAGTCAATCATAACACTTTCTGCCTCTGTCACACAAATTAAGAAAAATGATGCAGAGGAATGACGATAGCACCGCAGGAGATAGGAAAATGAGATGTTATAAGAACTATCGCTTGAAGCAAATAATAGAAGAATGTCTAGTATTGCCAGTGTATTTAACTGTATGAATCTCATTGTCAGCAATTGAAGATATTTTTAAAGACATCCATTTTATGCATATCCACAGGCATTAATTTCAAAATTTATCATCTAACTTTTGGATTCTAATATGTACCTGGAAATCTCAGGCAATTCAAAACCAAATATGTACATTAATATTTTCTATAATATATTTAAATACTACCTGTGAAAATAACAAAAAATGAAATTGAAAATGTATGTGTTTTTAAAGCATCACGGAATAAAGTTCTTTGGGAAGACGTTATTAAACTAGACCCCAAACTCCACTTCTGGAAACTACCTAACATCCATACGCTGATATATGCACAAAGACACAAACATATCTTTTGTTTATAATCAGAAACCTAAATTTCCAACATCAGGAATAATTAAATAAATTATGAAACAGTTACAAATGGAACAATATGCAGTTTTCAGAAAGATATACTACAGTGAAAAAGCAAGCCAAAGACCACATATATGATCTAATGAATGCACAAATAAATCCAACAGTATTGACATATATGAGTATAAAAAGGTACTACATACATGTGTACACATGTGTAAAATCCTACGAACATCTCTGAGGGTAAGAGTCCAGGGACAGACAGGGTAGACACCTTTCACTAGGCATACACTATACTAGTGCTTCAACTGTTTACAACCAGTGCATGGTCACTTGTCACTTGAATAATTTTTTTTTTTTGAGTCGGAGTCTCACTCTGTCACCAGTGGCATACTCCCGCCCACCGCAGCAGCTTCTACCTGCTGGGCTCAGGCAATCCTCCCGCCTTAGCCTTCCCAGTAGCTGGAACTACAGGCGTGCATTACAACACCCAGCTAATTTTTTGATTTATTGTAGAGACAAGGTCTTTCCTTGTTGCTGGTCTCGATTCCGTGGGCTCAGGCAATCCTCTCGCCTCTGCCTTGCAAAGTGCTGGGATTACAGGCGTAAGCTACTGTGCCCAGCCACTTGTATAATTTAAAGAAAAAGAGTTACTTTGTCAACTACCAAAAAGTACTTTGGGGAAGAGAAGTGAATAAGGATAATAAATGAAAGGTAAAGGAATTCATTGATCTTGAAATATTTTTTAAAGAATTACATCACACTTATGTTGATTCTAAGAACAGTGTAAAATATCATGGATTATTAAATTTGTTATGTATATACTTATATAGAAAATAAAAATAATGAATTATATGCTCAAAGTATATAGTGAGGAATAGTCACCAAAATTATCTCAAGGAAAGGCCTTCTGGACCCAAAACAGACAAATCATATACCTTACCTCAAGGATATACTTCTCCAAAGACTTGATATCTTTGAGAGCTTCTGGATCTTGATGGATAACCACAACTTCTTTCAAAGGGTACTAGGAGGAAAATGGAGGGAGAATGTTCATTAAGCAGTCAGTCCTCTGAACTGCAGAAAAATGGAACACTAAGAGTTTATCTGAATCTCAAGCTCCAGACTCGTCTGGCCAAGCTAATACTAAGTCATTCATGTGCTTTCTGCAGGAAAGGAAAAATATAAGGCCATTGCTGGAAGCTCTCTAATGGTAAGAGGATATCCCAGAGACTTAATTATTTAGGTCTGTGCAGTGTAAAATATAAATAAAAATTCAAACCTTTATTGGAATAGTTTTGCGGTCTCGGATCACTCGCCCAAGTTCAATCACAGACTGCATTCTAGACACTGCACTCTCGGTTTTCTTGTCAATCAATTCTTCTCTGAATGGTAAAGGGAGGAATATAAGCAATCTCTTAGACTCAAAAGGAGAAAATCCAAGACAGGAGGATCAGGCTAGAGAAGGGATGGTGTGCCTAGACTTCTTGGAGAGGCACCTGGGAAAGGGCAGTGCCTGTGCCTACCTGGGTTGGGGGCGGGAGGGCACACAGAAGCTGGCAGCAGCCTGAGCCTGCCTGTCCAGCACCCAGCAGCTTCCCAGAGTGCCCCTAAAGGATACGTCCACACCACACTCCACCTGCTACAGTTCTACAGAGCAGCTCCACACCAAACATCCCTGCTACTGGGTATCAAAGCAGGCCCCATCTTACAGCCCAAGGAGCAGCTCACGCCAGCTTGGGGGAGGAAGGGCATGGAGGGGCTGCAGCAAGGAAACGCCTGCTCTCCCAATTCCTTCCAGGGAGCTGGGCCCCACAGGCACCGGCAATTCCCCTCCTCATGGGCCAGGCGAGGCTTATCTGTATTTGATTCCTACCGAATATGGGGCAGCATGAGGTAGTGGATGCTCAGTGTGTCCTTGTCCTGAACAGAAGCAGGATCAATCAACACCTTTAGATTCTGGTACATCAGTTCGGTGAGAAAAGGCATGTAGGGAGCCTGCATGAAGACAGAGGACATCATGCCATTCATATGCAGCCACCATCAACCAATCTCGTTTATGATGACAAACAACTAAATGTTTTAGAGGACACAGTAAAATGCACAGAAATGGGCATGTGGTTGCTAAACATGCCCTACTGAAGAGAAACAACTTCGTAGCTATGAAGCCCAGCAGCAGGACTACAGCCAGAAAAAACCTAAGCATCTCTAGACTTCTGGAGGATGTCCAAAACAAAGACAGGAGCACCTGATGATGTTCCGGCCAAGTCAATGTGTACGGATGACACGGCACCCCAAAAGAAACTTATCTTTAACCTGGAGAAAATACCACCTGCTTTGAAGGTTAATGAGGTCAGGCATGGAAGGCACAAGGCACAGATTTTCCTTTGGTTAAGGAATAAATAGAAGGCTTACAACATACTAGAGAAGCAGAAATAAGATAAAGGGAAGTTGGAGATATTTCATTTGCATATCATTTAATGAAAATTTTAACTGACAGGAACATGTTTCAAATAATTACTTGCACATTTTTCTCTCAAGCTAAGTTAAAATATTGTTTGTGATATATTTGTTCAGTCAGACATTAGCTCAGAAACTTCCCCAGTACTCACAGACAATTAAGGCAATCCACATCAACACCAAGCATGTCTTACCCTGAGCTGCATGTCCTCATTCTAGATTCAAGGACGCTGACCTGTCCTGCACTACCAGAGACTGTAAGAAAGAAGCTAGTATTCCTTAGCCCCTACTTGATATATATAAGCTGATGTGATTTTTGAAAAGGAACTAGAGCTATAAGCTGTTAAAAGACTTTTTGCTTCTGTTTTTGGTGGAAAAACATACAAGATAGATATAAAGAAAGGATGCTGCAGAAAATGGGCATCACACACAGCCCATAGACTAAAGTTTCAGAAATGGGCCAAGCATCTTACCATAAGTCTGCAAAGAGAAAGCAGAACACTAAACAAGGTTTCTAGGGCCATGACACAATCCTCCATCCCATTTTCACCCTAATGAATAAAAAACAAGCAAACAGAAATGTGCTAAATATGTTTATCATAAAAACAAGTAAGTTTATTAAAAAGAAGCAACCCACAGACAGTATGCAGCATACAGTCAGGACATAGGACATAGGACAGAACAAAGAGAAAGGGCCATAATCACAAGCTGCCTGGGACTGGGGCTATCACAGTGGTCGTGCAGGTAGTCCAGGAAGCTTGGTGGGGATGTGTGTCTACTGTCTCCCGACCATCTCCCCACCTGAAGCGAACAGATGAGGAAATGGAGGCTGACTGTAGGACATGACAACTGAAGGTGGAATGGATTTATATGCAAACAGCTGCTAACAAAAGACTTTAAAGATACTTTAGATAAGATTTCTTATTTTTTAAAAAGTATATACTACGTATTTTTTTTGTTGAATTTTTTGAGTTAGGGCTTTGCTCTGTTGCCTATGCTGGAGTTGCAGTGGTACGATCATGGCTCACTATAGCCTCGACCTCCTGGGCTCAGGTGATCCTTTCTCCTCAGCTTTCTGAGTAGCTGGGACTACAGACATGCACCACAACCCCCAGTTAATTTTTGAATTTTCTGTAGAGACAAGGTCTTGCTATGTTGCCTAGGCTGGTCTTGAACTCCTGGGCTTAAGCAATCCTACCACCTTGGCCTCCCAACATGCTGGGATTATAGGCATGAGCCACCGTGCCTGGCCTATAATGTGTATTTTTAAAAGTTACTATACCAATTCATTGGAGAAAAAAAACAGATAATAGAAAAATTCAACCATAATGAAGTTACCCAGAGATAACTACTGTACACATTTTAGTAGATACATGTATATACAGAGGGTGTCAAAAAAGTGTGTATACATTTTTTTTTTGAGTTGGACTCTCACTCTGTCGCCCAGACTGGAGTGCAATAGCCGATCCCAGCCACCGCAGCCTCAACCTGCTGGGCTCCGGCGACCCTTCCACCTCAGCCTTCCAAGTAGCTGGAACTATAAGTGTGCGCTACCACTCCCAGCTAATTTTCTTGATTTATTGTAGAGATGAGGTCTCGCCAAGTTGCCCAGGTGGGTCTCGAACCTGCGGGCTCAGGTAATCCACTCACCTCAGCCTCCCAAGGCGCGGGATTACAGGCTGAGCCACTGAGCCCGGCTTGTGTGTATACATTTTAAGGAAGGAAAAATATACACTGGTAACAAAAGATGAATAGAAGTCACGTTTGACTTCTCCAATTATAAGAGTTGCTCAAAGTGATTACCATCAGCATCCAAACACTTCTGAAAAGTACTTTGAAAATTAATACATAAGCCGGGCTCGGTGGCTCAGCCTGTAATCCCGCACTTTGGGAGGCTGAGGTGAGTGGACAGCCTGAGCCTGCGGGTTCGAGACCCGCCTGGGCAACCTGGCGAGACGCCATCTCTACAATAAATCAAAAAATCAGCCGGGCGTGGTAGCGCATGCCTGTAATTCCGGCTACTCGGAAGGCTGAGGCAGAAGGATCGCCAGAGCCCAGCAGGTCAAGG
>CAUYQG010039767.1:0-10837 GCA_963574415.1 Tarsius wallacei | reverse complement strand
ACCAGATTTCACTTATGGTTCTTTTTTTGTTTTGTTTTGTTTTGAGTTGGGAGTCTCACTCCATCGCCCAGGCTGGAGTGCAGTAGCATGTCACAGCCACCCCAACGATGACCCACTGGGCTCCGGCGATCCTTCTGCCTCAGTCTTGCAAGTAACCAGAACTACAGGCGCACGCTACCATGTCTGGCTATTTATTATTATTATTATTATTATTATTATTATTATTATTATTATTATTATTATAGAGACGAGGTCTTGCCAAGTTGCCCGGGCTGGTCTTGATCCCGCGGACTCAGACAATCCACTCACCTCAGCCTCCCAAAGTGCTGCGATGACAGGCTGAGCCACTGAGCCTGGCCCACTTACGGTTCTTAGCATAGTTGTATAATGTCAATAAAGTATTTTTAAAACTCAGCATATTCCAAATGATGGTATATTTAGAGCAGTATGTCTTGTTACAAAATAATTCCTTAAATACTTATTTTGTCGGTGGCTACCCTACCACTGAATTGCTAGGCAGGAATCTGGGTGCATTGTAGCCTCAGGACACTGACAGAGATGCTGGGAAGTGGTGCCAAACCTAGCCCTATGGGGCTACATCCTTGCACTCAGCATCTTTGTTCCCAGGTAATCCAAGGACCCAGGCAGCCTCCTTCCCCATTCTGGAAGTGAGCTTGTGTGATTCCATTGCCTGAACATGCCTTGTGTATTGTACAGACCCTCTGATCTGCACTCACCAGCCAAAATGTATCAAGCCAGGGCGAAGGTGGGATGCAGTTGTAAAAACCATTCTAAGCTCAGACAGGGCTAAGGACCAGGAAGTGACTGGGTTCCTCAAGGGACTTAAGTAGACCTTGGTATCAGAGAGACCCTAGGAGGAGAGGAGATTCCGGGTAAGTAGAGGCAGTCAAACAGACAGTACACAGAAGACATCCATCACCTTTCAGCCTTCAGAAGGTCTCCATTGTGACAACCCTGAATCATAGATGTGCCTTGGCCGGGCATGGTTTCTCACACCTGTAATCCCAGCAGTTTGGGAGACCAAGGCAGGAGGATTGCTTGAGTCCAGGAGTTCAAGACCAGCCTGGGCAACATAGCAAGAACCTGACTCTACAAAACATCAAAAAAATTGGCCAGGCTTGGTGGCACATGCCTGTAGTTCCAGCTACTTGGGAGGCTAAGGAAGAAGGATCACCTAAGTCCAGGAGGTCGAGGCTGTGGTGAGCCATGATCATGCCACTGCCCTCCAGCCTGGGCAACACAATGAGACTCCAACTCAAAACAAACAGAAAGAAGTGCCTTGACAGACTTTGAGGTCAGATGCTAAGTATTATCCTTCAGACCCCATGAGTCTAGGTGGACCTTGCCCTATAGAATGGAGCTTCCTGGTTATGGTTGCTAGAGAGAACTTCGGGCCACATCCAGCTCTTGTGGACCTGTGGACTCAGCTCCAACTCCCAAGAGCTTTTAGTCTCCATGAGAAATGGCGGCCCCATTAGATCAACACGCTGAAGAAACCAGATGGAGTTTCACTTCTATAGAGGTTGCACGAAGGCACACACATGCCAAATCCCTAAATGACTAGCAACTTTGGAGGAGGATATTTGATTGTGAATAATCCTTTTATTGGTTTACATTCAAGCTGTCTGTGCCTCATGGAATTGCCAGTGAAGATGCTGTCTCCCAGAACCCTGGAGAACTCACTTGTAAGGTAAAGCAGAGCTCTTTCTTACTGCCTGATGGAGAAAGCCACTGGCCTCTGTTACTGCTATTATACATGATTAAGTGCTTTGGGCTCCAAAGATTAAAATGTGAAAAAAAGTCATCATGTTTTATTAAGCAATAATTGCTTTAGAGTAGTGTTGTGCCTACAGCGTGGAGATGTCCTTGTGATGCTGAGACAAGCAGAAGATAATTACTTGGAATGCCAAAAGGGGGGAGAGACTGGCAGAGTTCACCTCTCTCAGATGAAGATTGTCACTCCACTTGATGACCGTCCTAGAAGCAGACCAGACGTGAGTTACTCATACTGCACAGAGTCAGATCACACACAGCAGTGCATTTCATAGAACTTTCATCACGTCTCATCTTCAGGTTCTTATTAGCACGTTTATTTTAACCAGAGTAAAAACGACAGTAGCATTTTATTCCAATTTTAGAATAAATGACTTCTAAGAGACTTGACACCACTATACTAATCACTTCACACACAGAGTGACGACTGTGTGTTTTGCCTTCTTCCTAATGTGCAGACTTACAGCTAGCAGAATACTCGAGTCATTAATTTTCCACTGTGAGAGCTGTTTGTTTTTTAAATAATATAAACATATTTACCAAAGTGCCAGAGATTCATTTCTGAGCAGAATGAAAGTCTGACATTAAAATGCACTTCCCTTTAAGATTTAAACTTGGCCAGGCGTGGTGGCTCAAGCCTGTAATCCCAGCACTTTGGGAGGCTGAGGCAAGAGGATTGCCTGAACCCAGGGGTTCGAGACCAGCCTGGCAAACTTAGCGAGACCTCATCTCTACAATAAATCAAAAAATTAGTCGCTCATGGTAGTGCACACCTGTAGTTCCTGCTACTTGGAAGGCTTAGGTGGAAGGGTCACCTGAGCCCAGCAGGTCAAGGCTGCAGTGGCCATGAGTGTGCCACTACACTCCAGCCTGGGTAACAGAGTGAGACTACTCAAAAAAAAAAAAGCTTAAAGCTTAATGTAAACTTCATTTCTCTGATTATAAGCTGATAAAAAATTGTAATCTGACAACCTCAAGTTACAATTTAGACCTAACAAATTTATGGAACCTGTGATTACTGAAAGTTATTTGCTTTGCAAGTAAAGTGCCGTTGAACGATTCGGAGAGAAATTTTTTTTTTTTCTAACTTAGGGTCTTACTCTGTCACTCAGGCTGGAGTGCAGTGACACAATCATGGCTCACTGCAGCCTCAACCTCCTGGGCTCAGGTGATCCTTCTGCCTCAGCCTCCCGAGTAGCTGGGATTACAGGCATACCACCACACCTGGCTTTTTTTTTTTTTTTTTGATAGAGACGGGGTCTCGCTATGTTGCCTAGGCTGGTCTCAGATGCCTGGACTCAAGCGATTCTCCCATCTCAGCCTCCCAAAGTGCTGGGATTGCTGGGGTGATTAGCCACTGTGCCTGGTCTGAGGTATACTTATAAAAGAGCTTGTTAAGTTATCCCATTAAAATTTCACTATCTGTTAGCTATTGTAGTAAATATGAAAAATAATACCCACCAATTATTCAACCCAAGTAAAGTATTTGGTTTGCCATGTGTCCTAGTTTTCATAATCTAGTCCAACTTTTTCTTCTTAGAAGGCAGTTTATCTTTTGAAGTTTACTAAGAAACTAAAAATTGGTATCTTGGAGAGCAGAGAACATATGCGTTAAGCTAGTTGTAGCTGGCATATGAAAATTGTTACTTTATTTCACACGGGGAAAGTTCTATTACTCATTTTCTCTGTTTTCCTACAGCATTATCCATCTGTCATAGCTGACTTTCCTCTTTCAGAACACACCGAGGGTAACAGTGGGAGTTATACTGCCAGAAAGCTTTACTTTGTGAAAAATAGAAGCTAAAAAAAAATTGGAAGTTATTCTTTTATAACAGTCCAAAAGCATCACCTTCTCCTCTTGTCCCATAGCCTCACAGAGATTGGCCTTCATTGGCCAACTATGGGTGATAATGAAATTAACCCTCCTTTAGGGTTCTGGGCTCATGGCTGTCAGTATATTTTTAGAAAATAAAACTTACCTGTTTGAAAGCCTTGTTTGAAGGTACATATCTCTAAGAATGTGCCATACTTTCCCCTGACTTGGTAAACAGAAAATATCGAACATTACCAGTTGTGATGGAGTCCCACACACCATGGGAGGTTGTTGCCCAGGGCATGGTTGAGAGCCCAGACCTGGGTCTCAGGGAGCCGGAGTTCAGTTCCCTTCTACCTCCTGGGGCAGTTCTTTAACCTCTAACCTTCATGTTCTGATGTGTGAAATAAGTACAACTCCTCACAGAACTGTCTTGAGAGTTGACATATTGTATGATTCCTTTTGTAGAAAAGTCCAGAATCAGTAAATCCACAGATACAGAAAGTAGATTAGCAGTTGCCAGGCAACGGGGTAGGGAATGGGGAGTGACTTCGGATGGGTAAGAGGTTTCTCTTTGGGGTGATACAAATGTTCTAAACTTAGACTGTAGTGACAGTTGTACAATTCTATGAATACACTAAAACCACGTATGCTTTAAACAAGTGAATTTTTATTGTATGTAAATTGTATCTCAAAGAGGTTTAGTAGGCCAGGCATGGTGGCTCACTCCTGTAATCTCACACTTTGGGAGTCAGAGGTGAGAGGATTGCCTGAGCCCAAGTGTTCGAGACCAGCCTGGGCAACTTGGTGAGACCTCATCTCTACAATAAATAAAAAAAATTAGCTGGGAGTGGTGGCGTGCATCTGTGATTCCAGCTACTTGGAAGGCTGAGGCAGGAGGATCACCTGAGCCCAGCAGGTCGAGGCTGTGGTGGCCATGAGCATGCCATTGCACTCCAACCTGGACAGCAGAGTGAGACCCCTACTCAAAAAAAAGATGTTTAACAAATTAAGTGAGCTAATGCATATAAAGTGTTTAACACAGTGAGTAGCACACAGTGAATGAACAGTAAATATTAGCTATTCCTTGTATTATAAGGCTGTTTGTATTAACATTTACAGTCATCTTAGAGACCTTCGAACGGTCTTAGGTGGACCCTTCTGGTAGCCATCACGGTGGTATGGTGGGAATTGCACTGACTGCTTATGGGCCCCCTGTCTCGCCTGTCCTCTTGCCCTTCACCTTGCAGCCCAGGTCAATGAGCAGATTTGTCTGTACATGGAAGACAGAGAAGGAAAACTGTGTCAGTGGGAGGTACAAGTCATTACCCCTCCCTTCCAGACATGGTTGTGTTTAGATCTTTGGTCCATTTTGAGACGCCTGTTTGTGTTTGGTGTAGGGTTTATCTCTGAAATCATTTTTTTCCAGACAGACATCTAGCCTAACACCTTGTATTGACCAGTCATTCCTTTTTTTCCTCAGATGTAAATCAGAAAAAAAATAATAATCACACACACACAATAGATTATGTAAATAAAAATTTTTTTCTTTTTCTTTTTCTTTTTCTTTTTTTGAGTTGGAGTCTCAGTCTGTCATCCAGGCTGGAGTGCAGTAGCACAATCATGGCTCATCACAGCCTCCAACTTCTGGGCTCAGGTGATCCTTCTGCCTCAGCCTCTCCAATAACTGAGACTACAGGTGTACACCACCATGCCCGGCTAATTTTTTTATTTTTTTGTAGAGACGAAGTCTCACTATGTTGCCCATGCTGGTCTCAGACTCCTGGGCTCAAGGAATCCTTCCACCTCAGCCTCTCATCAAAGTGCTGGGATACAGGCATGAGCCACCATACCTGGACTAATAATTATTTTTATTTTTAGTTCTTCCAAATTTTTTGTTTTATTTTTTATTTTATTTTAACTTTTAATTTTTTTACTTTAAAGATGGGGGTACAATTCAGGGTTAGGTATAAAAATATTCATTATGCGGGTACCCTTGTTGATGAGATGTGCCCTCTTCCCCAAGCAGATTCTCACTACTTCCAATCCCGTCTCCCCGCCCCCTTCACCCCCTGCAGTTTCCTGCTACTGCCAATCCTTTTCTTATAGTATAATAATTTTTAAAAGCCACTCCACACCTAAAATATCTCACAATTTCCTTTCCACAATTCTGGAAGTTTCCATTTTGCTCATTTATTTTAGGGAGAAGCATTGAACAGTCCATGAGAAAATGTGAATGTTGCCTTGGTAAACTCATACAGTGTGCTGCATGAGCTGTTAACTGTCTTAACTTATATTTCAATTTACCTAACTTGAGAGAATACAGTTTGTTTCTGCAGGTACATTTTGGTTGTAAGAGCAGGTGGAATTCAGAAAAGATCCAAGCAAAGGTACTGCAGGGTTGAACAGAGAAAGTTAAACATCACTCACAGTGCAGTCTGGTCAACCCGGAGCCTCAGGGCCAGGAAAGGGCAGAAGCCTAGCTGAGTCTAGATGTCCCGAAGAGACTGAAGGATGTGAAGTGACAAGAGGGGCACAAAAATCCACCTTTATTTATTTCCCAGCTTTGCCAATGTTGAGGAGTTTTAAGATGTAACTCCAAGTAACACCCTTCAGTCCGATTTGATGATGATGATGATGATGGGTAAGCCTGTCTCTTAGAAAGAAATTAATAGTAACAACTGCTTGTCAGTGAGAAAAAGTCACTCTTCCACATCACCCTCTCCTCCAGCCAATCCATGCAATTGGCTAGAGGGGTCGAGAATATTAGATTCATTTTGCTAATTTATGTAGAATTACTGTTGAGTGAGCCATTCAGATAAAATACAAAACACAGGCCAGACATGGGTGGTAGCGTTGCTTTCAGATTAGAGGAAGCATTTAGCTAAATGGTAATAGATGCAATGGATTTCACTCTTTGTGAATTAGACTTTTGTGGAACGTTATTAGCTCCTTTCATTACAAGAGGTAAGAGCGTCAATTGGAGAACTTTCTTCTTTCCCCATCCTCTTGAAGCTCTGCTGTGAAGGTCCTGATCACAGTGTAAGGAAAAAGCTTCTCTTGAAAGGGAAAGGGAGACTAAAAGCCACTACTTTGGGGTAGGATAGGTACTATTTAAAACAAACAAAGTTAAGCAGTTTCCTTTTGTTTTACTTCTCTCAGTTTAAAAATACAAAAATAGGCTGGGGTCGGTGGCTCAGCCTGTAATCCCAGCACCTTGGGAGGCTGAGGCGAATGGATTGCCTGAGCCTGAGGGTTCAAGACCAGCCCAGGCAACTTGGCAAGACCTTGTCTCTACAATAAATTTTAAAAATTAGCTGGGCATGGTAGTGTGCGCCTGTAGTTCTGGCTACTTGGAAGGCTGAAGCGGAAAGATCGCTGGAGCCCAGCAGGTCGACGCCAGGGTGGCCGTGAGCATGCCACTGCACTCCAGCCTGGGCGACAGAGTGAGACTCTAACTCAAAAAAATAAACAAATACAAAAACAAAACCTGCTGGGAATATTTTAATTGGGAGTTACTTCCCTCCTCCTTTGGCAAGGACACATTCTTTTTCAACTTGGCAATGATTCCATTGTTTGACTCAATTGTATAATTTGCATCTTGTACTCGTAATTGTGTCAATAGAACTCTAAAGAGAAAAAAATGATCTTAGAGTGAATAATAAATCCACCCTCAATCCTGCACACTTCGTTACTGCCCTGCTTTCTCCCCTAAGGGTCCAGGCCACGTTTGGAAGCCTGTTGACGGTAGTACTCCGCATGCTGTCGTCCTTCATGATTTTCCAGCAGGTAAGGACATAAATAACAAAGTGGTAAAATGATGGACTATTATGCAGCCATAAAGAAGAACAAAATCATGGCCTTAGCAGCATCATGGATGCAGCTGGAGACCCTCATACTAAGTGAACTATCACGGAAACAAAGAACTGTTCTCACTCATAAGAGGGCCCTGATTCCTGGTCACATGAGCACAAGGGTGAGATAAGTAGACACTGCTAGGGGAAGGAGGGAGGGAGAAAGGAGGGAGAGGCAGCATGTGGCAACACACCTGGTCCACTGTGGGGGGAGAGATGGCCAGCTAGAAACCCAAACTTCACCAGTATGCAACTTCCTTATGTAGGAAATCCTCACTTGTACCCCACAACCCTAAAATCAATAAATAAAGTGGTAGAGCCATAAGATCAAGGGCAAGGCATCCCCCCTGGGGTAACCTCTCAAGGACATCCTTCTTTATGGTCTTTGCCTATAAAGTCCTGGATTGGAGAGGTCATCTTCCCAGCACAGCACCTTTAGGAAGGGTTGATATACACAACCATTCTGGAACGCTTAGTTACATATCCCTCCCTTTGAAATTCCCTGAGTGGGAGAGAGAAGGTTTTCATTACAAATGAACAATAGCAAAGCACCTGCCAGTTGCAGACTTTTTAACACTTTCAAAATAGTGAGTACTAATTAACAGTTGTAATGAAGCTAATTCTAACTTGGTAAGTGAAGTACTTTAGTTTGAAGAGTTGTCTCAGCTGCTGCATACCTATGAAAACAAAATACAAATGTTTTTGTAATCACTTTTTATATACCCTTCATATCTAAGACTACAAATAAACTCCTGATTTATTTATAGTCTTTTTTTTAATCCACTTGGTAGACTGATTTTTATTTTAGTGTGGGTACATTTACTTGCTAAAGAGCTGTAGTACTCCCTTAGTTAATACTTGCAACTGGAATAATTTTTAAGCATGATTGAGAGCAATAAGAATAGTATACCCTCTCATTGTTTAGATTGTATTCAGCAAGGGGTTAATATTGGCACAGTAGGAATCACTGGCCGGAACACTGCATGATAGGTATGTCCAATATGATCTTTTAAAAGGGTGCTCATAACAATATCCAAAAAAGCAATAATATTTTTTAAAAGCCCATGTGATTAGTATAATCTGTTCTCAGAATCAGTAGAACATAACTGCCTCAGTAGACAGAACAAAATGCTACTTTGTGCTCCAATCAAATCTGTAACTGGGATAATTCATCATCCATAACCATAATTGTACGTTGCAGAGCAAGCCGATGATCTGAAGCTCACTTCTGGAGAAATGGTTTATCTTCTGGAAAAGATAGATGCAGATTGGTACAGAGGAAATTGTGGAAACCAGATTGGCATATTTCCTGCCAACTACGTCAAAGTCATTGTAAGTGGGCAGTGATTTATAAATGGTCACATGCGGGTTCTATGCAACTTGTAAGTTGGAAAAAATAACCAGAAACCTAGATTCTTGGGTGCTAGTTCTGGCTCTTCCACTGATTCATTTGGCACTTGGAAAATTCAAAAATAAGATTTGTTCAACTAGGTAATGGTTCATTATTATTAGATTATAGGGCATTAGAACTTAATGCCTAAATGCTGTCTAAAATCCTAAGTGAAAGACTATCACAAGCCAGCTGGGGAATTGGCTGTTCTTGGAGGGTTGTTAAACACTTAAGGATATATGTTAATTCTTTGAGACATTTAGTAAACAAAGATTGAAAGATGCTAGATTATCCTGTAGAGATGTTCTCTGAGGTCATGGCATTGCTTGGAGTGCATTTTGTTTTGGCTTCCTTTCATCTTTTCCACTCCCATTTATCTCCATCTTTTTAAAAAATCAATTTAGGAATATTGAAGTATTTTTATTGGACAGTGGGTCACTAATGGTTTCTTACATAATAATTTCTAGTCTGATTGGAAACATTGTATTAAAGCATCAGAATTTAGCCAGACACAGTGGTTCATGCCTGTAATCCCAGAAATTTGGGAGGCCAAGGTGGGAGGATCACTTGAAGCCAGGAATTCGAGACCAGCCCAGGCAACATAGCGAGACCTGTACTCTACAAAAAAATCAAAAACTTAGCTAGATGTGGTAGCATGTACCTGTAGTCCCGGCCACTTGGGAAGCTATAAGGCAGGAGGATCACTTGAGCCCAGGAGGTCGAGGCTGTGGTGAGCCATGATTGTACTACTGCACTCCAGCCTGGGTAACAGAGTGAGACCCTGACTCCAAAAAAAAATTAGAAACTTGGACGCTCTCACGGCCTGACTTGTGAAAGCACCCGTGTGTGAGAGCTTTACACACTAAGCCCAGCTGGCTGTGAAACACAGAGATGAGATCAGACCACCCCTCAGACATTTATATCAATAGGAAGAGGATGAGATGACTCAGTCCCTCGTGTAACTTATTGATCCTGTGAAACATAGCTTAAAGAGTTCGGCATTCACAGCTTATTTGGAGGGAAAAAAGCAAATAATTTTCCATTATACTGGACATTTAGAAAACAAGTCTAAACAGAAAATCTATCTTTTTCAAATAGGAATGAGTTTGAGTCTCGTGGATTGTAAAATGTAGGTCTTAAAAATTGTCCAGTGTCTATGTGTTCTGATTCTTTGGAGAAATTCAACCACATTCTCTAAATTAATATTAAGAATAATGTTAGTTTTAGCACTCGTCCTCATTTTTCTTCCACCCAATGTAGCAGCACTTTAAAAAGCACAATTACCACTCTGAAATCCATCACACCAAGTCTGCACATTATTGGTATAAGTGTTATTTCTAAGCCCACAGGTTTAAAAATTGTCTTAAAACTTCCAACCTTTAGAATTCAACAAGATGGACACTGATTTATTTAATATAAACCTCAAATCCTTAAGTAGTTTCTGACTACATGCATTATGGCCAGCTATTTTATTACATCCCAGCTCTATCAAGCTCCGCAAATGAGGGTATTCTGCAAAGTGCTTGCTACTTGGTAGATGCTCACTAAATATGAATTCCTCTCTTCTTTCTTCATTCACACCGAAGGTGGAAAGTGTTCTAGAGTTACCAATACGGAGAGAATCTACAATTTTGATGGAAATGTTTTATTCTGGGGTCAGGGAAGCATCGCAGAATCCTCCAACACCTAGAGTGGGTGTAGGGGACTGATGCCTGGCAGCATGCCTGCCTGTTGCCTGGTTTCTATCTGAAGTCCTTCTCAGCTGCAGCTTTTAACTTGGAGAACTTGGGATAGAGAAAACACAGGAGCAAAATGACACTCATGTGCTTATTCCAGCAGAAGATAGGGAAAGGACTGATTGGCCACTTGAGGAAGGCTACATCAATAGTTATACATTTTTTCTTTTTTTTTTTTTTTTTGAGTTGGACTCACTCCATCGCCCAGGCTGGAGTGCAGTGGCACACTCATGGCCACCCCAGCGTCGAC
>CAUYQG010039758.1:0-20791 GCA_963574415.1 Tarsius wallacei | reverse complement strand
CCCGGCTAATTTTTTGATTTACTGTAGAGATGAGGTCTCGCTTGCCCAGGCGGGTCTCGAACCCGCGGGCTCAGGCAATCCACTCACCTCAGCCTCCCAAAGGCGCGGGATTACAGGCTGAGCCACCGAGCCCGGCTCATTTTAACTATTTTTAAATGTACAACTCAGCAGCATTAATTATATTCATAATGTTGTACAACCATCACCACTATCTATTTCCAAAACTCTTATCACCCCCTAAACAGAAACTCTGTAACCATCAAGCAGTAACTTCCTATTCCCCCTCTTCTGAGCCCCTAGTTACCTCTCATCTGCCTCTATGAATTTGCCTATTCTAGGTCCCTCATAGAAGTAGAATTATACATTATTTGTCTTTGAATCTGGGGTATTTCACTTAGCACAGTGTTTTTCAGGGTTCATCTGTGTTGTAGCATATATCAAAACTTCTTTTTTTTTAATCACAGTGTCACTCTGTCACCCAGGCTAGAGTGCAGTAACATGCTGCTCACTGCCACTGCAGCCTCAATCTGCTGGTCTCAGGTGATCCTTCCACCTCAGCCTTCCAAGTAGCTGGAACTGCAGGCATGTGCCACCACACCCAGCTAATTTTTTGATTTATTGTAGAGTCAGGGTTTCACCATGTAATCCCAAAGTACGGGGATTACAAGCATGAGCCACCATGCCCAGCTGACACCCTACTTTTAATTCCTTTGGGTATATAACTAGGAGTGGAATTGCTGCATCATATGGTAATTTATTTATTTATTTTTTTGAGTTGTAGTCTCACTGTCACCTAGGCTGGAGTGCAGTGATACACTCACAGCCACCACAGCCTTGACCTGCTGGGCTCAGGCAATCCTTCCGCCTAAGCCTTCCAAGTAACTGGAACTACAGTCGTGTGCCACCATGCCCAGCTAATTTTTTGATTAATTGTAGATGTTGCCCAGGCTGGTCTCAAACCTGTGGGCTCAGGCAGTCCTCTCACTGCTGCCTCCCAAAGTACTGGGATTACATACGTGAGCTACTGTGCCCGGCCCATATAATAATTCTGTGGGTTAACTTTTTGAGGAACCACTGAACTGTTTTCCATAGCAGGTATATTATGCTATATTCCAATCAGCAGTGTATAAGGGTCCTCCCTCAAAAGAATGTCTCTACATCCTCACCAACACTTTTTATTTTCCATTTTTATGAGTATAGCCATCCTAGTAGGTACGAAGCAGTATCTCATTGTAGTTTCGACTTGCATTTTTTCTTTTCTTTTTTTTTTTAGAGTTGGAGTCTCACTGTCGCCCAAACTGGAGTGCAGTGGCCGCTCCCGGCCACCGCAGCCTCGACCTGCTGGGCTCTGGCGATCCTTCCGCCTCAGCCTTCCAAGTAGCCGGAATTACAGGCGCGCGCTACCACGCCCGGCTGATTTTTTTATTTATTTATTGTAGAAATGAGGTCTCGCCAAGTTGCCCAGGCGGGTCTCGAACCCACGGGCTCGGGCAATCCACTCACCTCAGCCTCCCAAAGGCGCGGGATTATAGGCTAAGCCACCGAGCCCGGCTGACTTGCATTTTCTTAATGACTGATGTTACATGTACATTTTGGCCATTTTTGAATCTTTGGAGAAATTTCTGTTCAAGTCGTTTGCCTAGTTTTTAATTGGGTTGTTTGAGGTTTGTTGTTTGTTTGTTTTAGAGACTAGGTCTCTCTGTGTTGCCCAGGCTTCACTCAGACTCCTGGGCTCAATCCTCCTGCCTTAGCCTCCAGAGTAGCTGGGACTACAGGTGTGTGCCACCACACTCAGCTGGTGTGTGTGTGTGTGTGTGTGTGTGTGTTTGAGTTTTAGGAGTTGTTTATATATTCTGGATATTTAACTTTTTTTAGTTGGAATCTCTGTTGCCTAGGCTGGAGTGCAGTGGCACACTTACAGCCACCCCAGTGTCAACCCGCTGGGCTCCAACAATCCTTCCGCCTCAGTCTTCCAAATAGCTGAAACTACAGGTGCACACTACCATGCCTGACTAATTTTTTATTTATTGTAGAGACGAGGACTCACCAAGTTGCCCGATCAGGTCTCAAACCTGCGGGCTCAGGCAATCCACTTGCCTTGGCCTCCCAAAGTGCTGGGATTATAGGATGAGCCTTCATTCTGTAGGTTGCCTTTTCACTTTTCTTGATAATGTCCTTTGATATACAGACTTATTCTTTTTCCTTGTAGAAATGGGGTTTCACTATGTTGCCCAGGCTGGTCTCAAACTCCAGAGCTCAAGTGATCTTCCTGCCTCAGCCTTCCATGTGCTGTCATGTGTGGCTTGACATTTTAAATTTTGATTGTCACTTTTTTCTATTTTTGTTGTTTTTGTTTATACTTTTGGTATTGACTAAGAATCTATTGCCAAACTTAAATTAAGGTTAGAAGATTTACCTGTTTTCTTCTCAATTTTATGATTTTAGCACTTATTTAGATTGTTGACCCATTTTAATAATTTTTATATATATTATGATGTAAGGGTTCAGAACCTTTCTTTTGCCTGTGGAAACCTAGTCCTAGCACCATTCATTGACAAGATTTATTCTTTCCCCACTCGATGTAGTTACCCTGGTCAAAAGTCATTTGGCAAAGCTAAGCATAGTGGCACACATCTGGAATCCCAGCTACTTGGAAGGTTGAGGTGGAAGGATTGCTTGAGCCCAGGAATTCAAGACCATCCTGGGCAATATAGGACCTCCATCTCAAAAAAAAAAAATCGACTACAGATATATGGGTTTGTTTCTGAACTCTCAGTTATATTCCATTGTTCTGTATGTCTCTCCATATGGCAGTACCATGCTGCTTTGATTACTGTAGCTTTGTTTAGTAATTCTGAGGTCAGGAATTAAGAGTTTTCCAGCTTTGCTGTTTTTTTTTTCTAAAACTGTTTTATCTGTCCAGGGTGCCTTGAAATTCCATATGAATTTGAGAATTGGCTTTTCTATTTCTGCACAAAAAAAAAGACTTAGAATTTTGATAGGGATTACATTGGCTTTGTAGATCACTTTGGATAATATTGACTTCTTAATATTGTTTTCCAATCCATGAACACAGATATTTTTCCCTTTATTTATTGAATCTTCTCCAGTGCCTTCACATGGTTTTCCCTTGTGGGTTTCTCCATTTATTTAGGTCTTTAATTTCCTCAAAGAATCTTTTTTGGTGTGCAGGTCTTTCACCATGGTTAAGTTTATTACCAGGTATTTTTATTCTTTTAGATGCTATTGTAAATGGAATTGCTTTTTTTTTGAGCTGGAGTCTTACTCTGTCAGTCAGACTGGAGTGCAATTGCACATTCACAGCCACTAGCCGTGACTTGGTGGGCTCAGGCGATCCTTCTGCCTCAGCCTTCCAAGTAGCTGGAACCACAGGCATGCACCACCACACCTGGCTAATTTTTTGATTTATTGTAAAGATGAAATCTTGCCATGTTGCTCAGGCTGGTCTCAAACCCCTGAGCTAAGGCAATTCTCTCATCTCTACCTCCCAAAATGTTGGGATTACAAGCATGAACCACCATGACCAGCCAGATTGCTTTCTTAATTGTTCATTATAGGTGCACTGAGAGACACAACTGGTATTTGTATGTTGGTCTTGTACCCTGCAACTTTGCTGAATTTGTTTTTTAGCTCTAATGTCTTTATTGTGGTACCTTTGGAATTTTCTATATATAGGATTATGTCATCTGCAAATAGAGGTAGTTTTACTTTTTTTTTTTTTTTTGAGTTGTTGGAGTCTTACTCTGTTGCCAAGGCTGGAGTGCAGTGGCACACTCACAGCCACTGCAGCCTCTGCCTGCTGGACTCAGGCAATCCTTCTACTTCATCCTTCCAAGTAGCTGGAACTACAGGCATGCACCACCATGCCCAGCTAATTTTTTGATTTTACTTTAGAGACATCTGGCCATGTTGCTCAGGCTGGTCCTGAACCCTTGGGCACAGGCAATCCTCTTGCCTCCATCTCCCAAAGTGCTGGTATTAACAGACGTGAGCCACTGCACCCAGCTTCCTTCTTCTTTTCTATAAGCCCACATTCTCTTGCTGATACATACTGTCCTGTAAAATAAATTCCCTATATTTTCACAAGAAGTGTTAACTAATAAGCAGCCTCATTGAACCAAGTTATTGCTTTGAAGGATAATGGGACTTTTAAAGACAAGACTAAGTCTTCAGTATGAAAAACAAGTTAAGCCGGGCTCAGTGGCTCAGCCTGTAATCCTGCGCTTTGGGAGGCTGAGGTGAGTGGATTGCCTGAGCCCGCGGGTTCGAGACCCGCATGGGCAACTTGGTGAGACCTCATCTCTACAATTAAAAAAAAAAAAAAAAAAAAATTAGCCGGGCGTGGTAGCGCACTCCTGTGGTTCCAGCTACTTGGAAGGCCGAGGCGGAAGGATCGCCAGAGCCCAGCAGGTTGAGGCTGCAGTGGCTAGGAACAGCCCCTGCACTCCAGTCTGGGTGACAGAGTGAGACTCCAACTCAAAAAAAAAAAAAAAAGAAAAAGAAAAACCAGTTAGACAGCATTTACTTGTTGGTGAGAGCCCATGAGACTACTGGACTGCTACCCAGGGCACACAGATAAGAAACCTGGCCCTCTAACGCCTCTCACTTTGGCAGCTTTGATTTGGGTACAGGTACAGTAAAACAGGTGACAGGCAACTCCATGATGGGGCAAGGTGTTTGTTCTGTCCTCTGTTGCATCTATCCCCTCAGGTACAGGTCAGGTACAGTAAAACAGGTGACAGATCGGGGTAGCTCCATGTTTGTTCTGTCCTCTGTTGTATCCCCTTGGCCGAGTACATAGATATTCAGTATTTGTTGAATGACTAAACCAGTAAAAATTACAGATAGGATGAAGCTTGCCTGGTGATTATAGTACACAGGTCTTTGTTTTATTTTAAATCTTTCTGGAGTTATAAACCCCTTGGAAAATCCAGTGAAAGTTGTGCTACAGGCCAGGCTCAGTGGCTCAGCGGCTCAGCCTGTAATCCCAACACTTTGGGAGGCCAAGGCGAGTGGATTGCCTGAGCCCGCAGGTTTGAGACCAGCCCAGGCAACTTGTCTAGACCTCGTCTCTACAATAAATCAAAAAAATTAGCAGGGCGTAGTAACGTGTGCCTATAGTTCCAGCTACTTGGAATACTGAGGCAGAAGGATCTCTGGAGCTCAGCAGGTCGACGCTGGGGTGGCTGTGAGTGTGCCACTGCACTCCAACCTGGGCAATGGAGTAAGACTCCCAACTCAAAAAAAAAATGCTACCTTTCTCCAGAAAAACAATATTCATTGATGCATTTGCATACAAGTCTGCATATACTTTCAGGATATTTGATCACTGAGACCCATTCATGTCTCACTCAAGTTAGAACTTCAGATTCCAGTATAACCAGTGTACTCCTGAACTTACTTTTATGTAACCTGAGAACATACGGTCTCAGAATATCATTATAGAGAGTGGAGACTGATTGTGGAACCAAAAACTGTTGTGATAGCCAGGACTTGGGCCCTCCAGAGCCTTGACTGCTCTTTGAATCAAGTGCCAGACAACACAGACCCCATCTGCAAAATAAATAAATAAATAACCAGCCTCAGTGACACGTTCCTGTAGTCCCTGCTGCTTAGGAGGCTACAGTAGGAGGATTGCTTGAGCCTAGGAGTTGGAGCCTACAATGAACCTAGACAACAGAGAGAGACCCTATCTCAAGGGGGGGAAAGGAATCAAATGCTAGGGGTCAGACAGTACTTTCCTAGACACACTACTAGACAAATAGGACTGTAGGAAACTATTGCTAGCTGCAAAAGGTACTTCTTGCCATTTAATTTCTACCTTTTCCATGCATGGTTTTCCCTAGACACAAAGAAAGGAACTGACTAATAATCCTAGAATATGCACTTAATTTCAGAGTTAATTTGTGCACTCCCCAAGTGCTCAGTGCAGCCAAGCACAAAGATGGTATTTTGACTGTTAATAGTATTTGGATTGTCCTGTTTCACAGGGTGAAAATTAATAAAGATGATGTAAAATTAGGTATGTGCCTCCTCTTGATCTATTAATAGGATCAGCCACATCTTCCAGGCTTAGTTAGCTCATTGAACCGAATTGATATCTATCCACTTCAAGATCAATCTGCCTTCCAATAGAAGTGCTTCCTTATACCCTGAATCCGGAGAATGGGAACTGCACCAGAATAGGGAGCAGCAAAATGACTGCCCAGGCTACCGACCTGAATCAATAGATCCCGAGCACTGTTCAGCAGAGCCATGGAAGAAGCTGGTCCACAGCAACCTGTAACTGAGGGCAACAGGTTACATAACATAGCCAGGATTTCTTTTCTGTGTTGAGATAGAAAGCGGTGTGAGGAGTGATGTACTGTGTTTTGGCATGTGAAAACTCCTGCAAGACCAGAATGAGGCACTAATTGTCAGGTCGCTATCAGAAGTCTCCCAGCCATTCTTTTCCTAGGCTGCCCCTTGACCCATCTCAGCTGGTCCAAATTCCTTCAGTCTAAGCAATAGCACCTTGCTCTTATGCTCTGCAGTATTGATTCAGTACTGTTTTTGTGCCACTTACTGCTTTTAACAAATGGTATTATCTAAGAAACATTCATTGAGCATCTACCATGCCTGGACAGTGGATTATTTACTGTCTGTTAAACACAAAAAACAGAAAACAGATGTTCCTTGAGGATAGGGATTGGCCCACCCATTTTCCATGCAATAGATAATCAGTAGATCTTATTTAATTGATTAGATAGGATCACATGGAAAGTATCCTGTAAAGATCACCAGAATCACAAGTTAATTGGAAGGCATGAGGTGTGAGTATTCCTGGTAGTTTTCAATACCTGGCTCACCTTCTTCTCCATCTTCCCATTGTTTTCAACTGCTTAGTGTTCATCACAGTCATTTACACACACTGTTTTCAGACCTGTCTCTTGTCATTTATTCTTACATGCCATTCTTTGTGTCCCCTCATCCATTTGAGGGAATCCTTTTTACCAACAAAGTTGAAAACCCATCTTACACAGTGCTGTGCTTCTCGATGCTGATTCTGACTCTTCCCTGGGTGCTTCCAAAGGGTGTGACTGGTAGAAGCCAGCATAGGTAATTTTCACTCCAGTAACGGCTACCATTTACTCAGCTGGGTAATCTGTTTAGCAGTTCCCATGTAATACTTCATTATTACGGGAATCTTCCAAAGTTGGAAAGGAACTGAGACTTGGAGAACTTGAGCAATTTACCAGTAAGGTAGCCACTAAAAGTGGCAGAACCAGGACATTCATTCAGTCCTGACATGCTCCAAAGTTCATGGCATGGACCATCACACTGTGCCACGTTATACCTGTTTTATTGTATTTATTGAGGCAGGGTCTCACTGTTGTTGCCCAGGCTGATCTCAAACTCCTGGGCTCAACCCATCTTCCTGCCTCAGCCTCCTGAGTACCTGGGATTACAGACACATGCCACAAATAGACAAAAGCTTACGTCCTGTTGTAGATCTTAGATCCTAGTTTTAGGTAAGTCTGATATTCAAATTGTGCTAAGTACACAGTATAGAACCTTAGTCCTATCTACATAAACACCCTGTCTTCAATGGCTACCTCCTGAAGGTCTTCACGTGCTCATTATCTGCTCATGAAGCTTGATAAAGAAGCTTGGATGGTCCTTAGGACTTGTTTGACTTTGGTCAGGATTACATGTTTCAACTAGAATGTGATTTTTAACGTCTTGAGATTTTTTTTTTTTTTTTTTTTTTTGAGTTGGAGTCTCACTGTCACCCAGACTGGAGTGCAGTGACCGCTCCCGGCCACTGCAGCCTCGGCCTCCTGGGCTCCGGCGATCCTTCCGCCTCAGCCTTCCAAGTAGCTGGAACTACAGGCACGCGCTACCATGCCCGGCTAATTTTTGATTTATTGTAGAGATGAGGTCTCGCCAAGTTGCCCAGGTGGGTCTCAAACCCGTGGGCTCAGGCAGTCCACTCACCTCAGCCTCCCAAAGCGCTGGGATTACAGGCTGAGCCACCGAGCCCAGCTCGTCTTGAGATATTAAAAGTATAATGACATTTCCAGCACTTCCTGCCCTCACATATTTCATGTAGTCCATATCTGGGAAAGATCTTAGCAAGTTTGAGAAGTGGAAAGGAAGCCAGTATAAGTAGAGGAGGGGCACAGTGGCATGAAATGAGGTCAGAGATGGGAAGAAGCCTGCAGGACAGAGTTTGGATGTTACTCTTGAACAGAGAGAAGGGCTTGGAGGGCAGAGTTACAAAGCAGAGGGGTGACCTGGTTCTATTGATGATTAAAAGGTCAGTCATCTACTGACTGTCCTTGAACTCTTGTGTCTACCACTTCTGTCCTCCAGAACCTTGCTCCTCTGGTTGGCCATCTGCCCTAGTATCTGGGGATATCAGCTTAGAGTCTCTCTTCTCCTTTTTTTTCCTGATTCTGTGGACTTCTCTGGAAAGTAGTTTACAAGAAACCTGTAACATACATGGAGTAAATGAATAAAGCATTTCCCTTATTCAGAGTGCTGGGGGAATGGGAGGGGGGGAGGTTAAGGGGTGGGGAAGTACTCCTTGGGTGTGTCTGCTAGACTCCTAGAGGACCAGACACCTAACCTCACAGAGTCTTGCTTTCCACAAATGCCAAATGAGAAGCACCCATGGGTTATTTTATAGAATGCCACAAAAATGAGGAAAGGGAATGGGGTAGGTGGGTGAGGTATTCAAGTTCATGTGCTGCGGAAGGTCATAAAGGTAGAGATCTGGAATTGGGCCAATGACTTAGGCTCTCAGGAGGTCCTTGGTGAAGTGGTCGGAGCACAGTAGCCGGACTGTGGTGGGTGAAGTCTGTTGAAGCTGATTGGGATACAGTGATACAGATTATCACAAGTGGCTCATGGCTGGGTGGCTGGGATGGGAGAGCCAGGTGGTAAAAGTCTGGGGGAACCAGAGGTGGGCATGGTTAGCAGGAGGTGAGAGTACATTCACAGCCTCCAGGCTGGAAGGATGAGCTCACCCAGAAAATGTGGGAGAAGTTCCCTGGAGCAAGATTTTCTGGAAGGTGAGATTTTGTTCCCTTCCACATTTATCAAACATCAGTTGAGGCAGACTAGGGTTGCAAACTTTAGGCAAAACGTGTGCCTTCTGGGCACCTAGAATCCAGTCTTCAGAGTGCATTGACTCACCTGGTAACCAGAAAAGGCAGGTGTGACTGCTGAGGCTATTTCAGAGCAGCACAGCAGCAAGGGGGAGGGCTTATCCTTCTGCATAGGAAGCTCCGATTTCTGAAGCTGCTGTAACAGCACTGGATTCTTGGGAGACACTGACAATCAGTCAACTTGCTGGACCAGTAGCTTGAACAGAAGACCCCTCTTTTCAAAATGAAATAGTGTATAGAGCCCCAATATATGACAGATACAAAACTTTCTGTCTTTTTTTTTTTTTTTTTTTTTTTTTAAGTTGGAGTCTCACTCTGTTACCCAGGCTGGAGTGCAGTGGCTCGCTCACAGCCACTGCAACTTCACCTGCTGGGCTCAGGGAGTCCTTCCAAGTAGCTGGAACTACAGGCGCGAGCCACCACACCTGGTCGTTTTTTTTATTTATTGTAGAGATGAGGTCTCACCAAGTTGCTCACCTCGGCCTCCCAAAGTACCTGGGATTACAGGCTTGATCCACCGCGCCCAGCCAAAAGTTTTCTGTCTTAAATGTATTTTGTAAGGTGAGATTTATAAGAATTACTTTAAAAAGCTATTAAAGGAACAGTTAACTGGTTTTTTGTTGTTGTTTTGTTTGTTTTTTTGAGTCGGAGTCTCATTCTGTTGCCTGGGCTGGAGTGCAGTGGCACACTCACGGTCACTGCAGCCTCGACCTGTTGGGCTCAGATGATCCTTCCGCCTCAGCCTTCCAAGTAGCTGGAACCACAAGCACATACCACCACACCCAGCTACTTATTCATGATTTATAGTAGGGATAAGGTCTCGCCATATTGCCCAGGCTGGTCTCTAACCTGCAGACTCAGGCAGTCCTCTCACTTTGGCCTTCCAAAGTGCTGGGATTATAGGTGTGAGCCACTGTGCTTGGCCAGTTAACTGATTTTTTTTGTTTTGTCTTTTGTTTTTGAGTTGGAGTCTCACTCCGTCGCCCAGGCTGGAGTGCGGTGGCATGCTCACGGCCACCCCAGCGTTGACCTGCTGGGTTCAGATGATCCTTCCACCTCAGCCTTCCAAGTAGCTGGAACTACAGGCATGTACTGCCACGCCCAGCTAATTTTTTTATTGTAGAGATGAGGTCTCGCCAAGTTGTCCACTGTTCTCGAACCCATGGGCTCAGGCAGTCCTTTCACCTTGGTCTCCCAAAGTGCTGGGGAGTACAGTCTTGAGCCACTGCACCCAGCCCAGTTAACTGTTTTAATGAGCAAGAAAAGTGGAAATTACATTATATATGACAAATGTGGTCTTATCCTAGCTATGGCATTTAGCTTACTTCTTTTGCAAGTTGTAGATGTTGTTTAGCCTTTACCTTTGGGGATAGTCTTCAATCAGATACATGGCAAAAGAAGCTTCATTGCAAGGACGGTAAACATAAAAAGCAGCCTAACAGGGCAGTTAGTGTGTCAAGTTAATGTGTCAGAGGCTATAGTTCATTTGAATGTGCTTTTTGTTATAGTTTTATAAAATAAAATTTTAAAAAATTGCAGTTTTAATCAGATGTTTGTTGGACACTTAAGGCACCTACCTAGAGCTCTGTGGGTCTCCATGACAATTTGAAAATTATTTCCAAAATAGAATTCCTGCCCTCTCTTTGATCAGAACAGCCCTTAACTGGTGCCTATCCTCTGGCAGCAGTTTTAAGATACACAAAGCTGGGCTTCTTGCCCCAGTGATCACCCCATGGAGAGAATAGGGAATGAACAATTCAGGGGGACATTGTTGAGCTCAGGGGAGGTAGCATAGTGAGTGAGGTCTTATTGACAGCAATTCTATCCCATGTGAATTGGGGTAGAAACATTTTTTTTTAAAACTATACTGTTTTATGTGACTTGACTTTTTTTCAGAGTTAAGTGTTCATTTCTGTCCTCTTGGGATTAGTAGCCAATATGAAGTGAGGAGAGGCTGCTTTGTGCTTAAAATCTGCTTCTCTTAACTTGCGTTCTTGCTAGCTGAGGTGTGCACCTGGCTCATTGTAGCAAACACTTTGTGTCTTTGGCACTGCCTGATTTTTAGCTACAAGCACTGAAAAAAAATAGATTAGTCCTTTAGAAAAATGTATTTGTTCCTTTGGTTAGGATAATGTTTGTGATTCAGTGTAAACCAACTTTTTCTTTTTGCAGAGAAATGCCAACTTTGTCTTTTTTCTTCATCCCTACAGGTTGGTGACATTGTGAAAGTCACAAGGATGAATATAAATGGCCAGTGGGAAGGCGAGGTGAATGGGCGCAAAGGGCTTTTCCCCTTTACACACGTCAAAATCATTGACCCTCAAAACCCAGATGAAAACGAGTGATTGCTGTTGCCCTGTTTCCTGCTGCTTCATCGTTCTGCCTGTCATAGTCTTCTTTGAAGTGGGAAAGCATTCTCTCTCATAGGCAAGTCATACTGTATTGCCGATGTCCAGCTTTCTGCAGACTGGCAGTCTCATACACATTTGGAATGCACACAGCGGCTGCCTCCTGGCGTTTGTATCATAGTTGTATTGTCAAAGAGTAGCCGATTTTAGAGTTCTTTTGGATCATAAACTGGAAAAACTGGTGGAAGCACACAAGTGGAGAGAAGTTGATGAGGAAAGGGTCTTCCTGCTCATCATTGCCCTGTTTGTACTTGGGACTGATTCTGTCATGTTCATCGGAGAAAGCTTGAGGCCATGGCGAGATACTGCACGTTGCCTTCCACAAAGCAGTGGTTCAGCTGCCATCTTGCTTTTCTCTGGACGACAGAGGAGGTGAACCTTAAAGAAGAGAGAATTCTGTCCTAAGCCCCCAAAATCCGACTTTTCTTTCTTCTTTTGGTTTGGTTTTGTTTGGGAAGGCTAATTAATTGACTTGTGTGTTTTGAACAGGTTAAGTAGCAGGTTGGATTTTTATGGTAGTTCAAGAAATGACATGACATGTGCCTCTGAGCTTCTAATCTGAAGCTACTATAACTAAAGGAATATGAAAAGAACAACCCTGAAGCAGAGGTCTTTATTGTCTTTGTTGCCAGTAGTACTTTGTTTTGCCATATAGCAAACAACATACAAAATAATAGCAGTTGTATGCCAGGCTATGTGCACAGCCTCTTGGATTACTTTGTCCCCCAAAGCATCAGAGTTGGGGGGTGCTTTGGGGAAACCTTTGCCTACTTTGCCAGTAAGAAGAGCAGTGGGTAGGGGGGCACTTGGCCAGTTTTCTGTCAAGCTTTTCAGTGAATGCTCCCCTTAAGGTTAGGACTTAATTTTTTTTTTTTAAAGTAAGGTTGTTCATGGAATCATTGGATTCAGTGAATCATTAAATTCTGCTCACTGAAGCCCAGACCTCCCTGTCCTGGTCCAGCCTCATCACATTGCCAGAGAAAGTTGGTGCTGCTAATACTGGTTCCACAGTCTAGGCATCTGTGATACTCCCAAGCAGAGGAAACACAAGCTCTGGAAATTGGTTAATGCATTTGTGTTTTAGTGACTAGGGAGAAGCGTTAACCACTTACAGTTTGTTGATGTTAAAGCATTTCCCTGTTAGCTAAAAAAGGCATGTTCTTACAAGCCAGTTGGTACAAATGTACAGCTGATCCATCATCTGCTGCACATAGCAGACTAGAACCTTTATGCAGTTCAGTCTGTTCTCTTATCTGGACACTGGTAAAGACAAGCCTCAACTCATAGTGAACACAGCAGACCTAGAAATGTAGCAAAATCCAATGAGTAACTCTATCACTGAGCATCTTCTATAACTATGGCCCTGTCTCTGGAGGTTCTTAGGTTTTGAGGTTTAGAGCAATATATTCAGCTGACCAAATCAGCAAAACAACATTTTTTCTATTTCTTTCTCAGTTTATCTTTAAATCAATCAGTATTCCATCAGATAATAACTGCCATGTTAATGAATCTTGAGAGTTTCTGTGACAAAATTAATGGTCAGTTGGGGAAAATATCACTGTGGCTGCCCATCTGTGGGTTTCCTCTAAAAGGGCTTAGAGGTCAGCTTTTCCTACCCAGTGAGAATTGTGTCTGCCTCCTGCTCTGCAGTCTGTCCATTGCAGTTGTCTTTACTGGTTAGGTCTATCAGGTCATCTTTTTCTGAGTTCAGGCCCCCAGCCTAGTACTCACAAGTGGCAGCCATGTGATGGGAGTCCCCAAACTCTGTCTAGAAACAGCATTTGCCTTTTGGCCAATGACTAGGTTCACCCCTACCCTTTTTGGACCTAAGTGAAATGTCTAGCAGAGGAGAATGTATGCCTTGTTCAAGGAGGGCACAAACCCTAAGGCCTTTTCAACCTGTGTTAATTGAAGAGCCTGACACCTTTTGATTATAGCAGTTGACTCAGAGCACAAGAAGTATGTGCTCTTGTACTATTTTGGAAAACAAGGTTTCCTTTCAGCCATGTTTACTGACCAATAGCTAGACCCACCTTGTGTGAGCACTTCAGAATCAAAACACCCCATAAACCTAGAGTTTGGTTTTAATGATGAGTCACCTCATTACTTCAGCCCCTGAAAATGTTTCCAGGGCTGCCAAGAGATTCAGAACTCAAAAAACGGTGAGACTTAAGTTCTGAACTCTTAAGTTATGTGCCAAAAGTAGTAACTTTTTTTACTTAGAACTTCATCCGTTTTCTAATCAGGCAGGGAAATTCTTTTCACACTAAATGTATGAAAGCAGCACCTCTGCCTCGGCTTCATGCCTAGGCTCCCCACTGGTCTGGGAAGACGTGTGCGATCGTAGAGCAATGCGAATCTTACCCAGAGGGTGGGTTTCCCTTGATGATCGTTCATTACTGCTCCTTGCTCTGCTCTACTGTTGCTTAAGAAAAGATTTGAATGTTAAATTAACTCACTATGGTTTTTCACCTGAAAAGGAGACAAATTACATACTAGAGGGCATCGAGCTTTTGATTAAAAACTTGTTTATCCTTGGAAGGACCTCCGGTACAAGAGTCATCTTTGTCATGTCTGTGCTGTGTGGCACCATCTGACAACGTGATTAACAAAGAGGAGGATGCATTGACCAGCTGCCGTTTGACAACTTTGGTCACCCAGTCAAGATACCTTCTGTGCTCATGATTGGAAAACTGAAAGGAGGCAAGGACAGCTGTGCCCTCCTTGCAGCTCACGCATCCTTGGCACTGTACTAGCTTTCCTTTACAGCTGTTTACAGACAAAGCAGGCCTGCAGTGGACGGCTACTGCTCTTGTAATGTTTGCTCAGAGGAATATGAACATTTTATTTTTGAAAAGGGATGATGTGGTTTTGTGCCCGGTGTTTATAATTTAATCCTTTAATATTATGGTCATTAATCTCTTAAAAATGAATGAATTCTTGATTGTTTTAACACAGTACCTAAGACTAATGCTTTCTGTGGACACCACTGAGCTCTGCCTTGACTCTACCCTCTGGGACCGGAGAACTAAGTCCCTGGTAACTGCTGTCAGTATGGATACTGTGCTGGTTGTATATTCTAAAGGAGTAGAAGGACAGTTCTCTGAGACAGGATCGTTGTCCCTACAGGAGGAACAGTGGCCTTGCTTTTTAGACGGTCTTCACTGTGTGTTTTAAAACAACAACGTAAAACTCTTTTGACCTGTAATTTAAAGATCATAAACTTCAGGCAATAATATTTTCTGTGTAAGCTTTTAAAATTATTTTTTGGGATCATAGCTTGTTTTATTTTGTGCTATAAAATTAACAGTATTAAATGACTTATATTCTTAGAATACATCGAGTGTCTTTTCTTAACAGATTAGTGCCTTTTTATTTTTGTATTCCATTTTACGTTACTGGTCCCAGCATCAAAACCCTTGTTTCCATGGCCTGTTTGTACATTGTCTCAATAAAACTTGCATTAGCCGGTGGTGGTAGCAGCTTCAGTGTTTCAGTGTCTCCTCAGTCAGCCTCCACCAGCCTCCCAAGCAGTTCAGCAGTGGTGAGTGAAGTCTTTGGTGTCCTCAAAGACCTGGCTGTGCTGCTGCTGACCAAGAGCTAGAGTAGGGTCTTGCATCACCCTCTCACACTCAGGCACTCAGAAAGGAACACTTGTTGGAATCTCCCTCCAAAAGAGAAGAATCTGCTTCCCAGAGCACCTGCAGGGTAAGTACTGTACAGGAGCCTGGTGCTTGGTCTTGGCCTTATGAGCATGAGGCAGTAGTCCCACACATTGTATCACCATGGGGAACTTGGATGTTTTTCCTTCTAGGCACCCATATCTGAAGACTTCTATTAAATATTTGTTCCATGAGCTAACCAGAGTTGAACAGTTTCAAGTAGACATGGAAAGCAGGCAGCCTCATCCCAGGCCAGGGTATGACATCTATCTGGTTTTCTTAAATCCTTTTTCTGTCCTGTCTATGTGGCCCTCCTGATGAACTTTGGAGGACCCTCAAGTGGATGACTTGAGGTGTTGAGAGGCCCACTGACTCCCCTCAGCCAGGGCCCTGTCCAACTTCACTTTATACCCCTGCCTACTTGTGTTTTGAGAGGTCCAAATTTTCTTGTGGTAAACCCTCAGGAAATCACATTTATATAGAGCTATGCTGCTAAAGTGTCCTTGGCTCTTATTTTCAAGATTCTTCCAAATTTGATTTTGAAAGTCTGTTTTGAATGGAAATATCAAAACTGTTGGGCTGGACATGGTGGCGCATGCCTATAATCCCAGCACTTTGGGAAGCCGAGGTGAGAGGATTGCCTGAGCCCACAGGTTCAAGACCAGCCTGGGCAACTTGGCGAGACCTCGTCTCTACAATAAATCAAAAAATTAGCCGGATGTGGTGGCACATGCCTGTAGCTCCAGCTACTTGGAGGGCTGAGGTTGAAGGATCACCTACCTGAGCCCAGCAGATCGAGGCTGCAGTGGCTGTGAGTGTGCCACTGCACTCCAGCCTGGGTGACAGAGTGAGACTCCAACAACAAAAAAAACTGTTGAATCATTATGGAAGAAACAGTACTGGAGACATCTTTTAATTCTTTCAGAGCTGGGTAAGTGGCATGTGCTTATAGTCCCAGCAACTTGAGGCTGAGGCAGGAGGATTGCCTGAGGCCAGGAGTTAGAGGCTGCAGTGAACTATGATCACACCTATGAATAGCCACTGCATTCCAGCCTGGACAACATAGCAACCCATCTCTCTTTTTTATAAGTAAAGAATACTTTGCATTTGAAAAGGTATATCTTGGTCAGCAATGCTGGACTGGGTTCCTCTGTGGTGAGGGAAACCCCTGAGCATGGAACCCTGTGTGGGAGCCGCCCTCTGCCTGCCTCCTTGCTAGGTTAGCTGTTCCTGCGGTAAAAGATGGACTACAACCCTGAGGCTGAGAACTTCTAGAGCCGGGAACCACACCGGGTAGAGCAACAGAGCTTGCCCAGCGGGTCTTGAAGCCAAGTCATTCTGGGTTCCTCTCTGACCAACTCGATGACCCCCAGCCCACTATTATGATCTGACCTTGTTCTTGCGCTGTTCGCGCACACTCTGGTTCTCCTGAGAGGGCAGCAGGCACGGCTGCCCCAGTGGCAAACAGCGCTGGAGGGTAAGGGAATCCTGGCCTTGCGCCCAAGCCGGAACGTGGTAAGAGTGCTCTGACAGTAGAGGGCGCTGCGGAGCCCCGGCGTGTTCAGGAAGGCTTGCTGGCAGCCTGGGGGAAGGAACAGGTAATCCAGCCCGAAGAAACCGCTCCCGCTGAAGGCGCGGAATTTTGTCGTAGCGCGCGTTCCCTTGCTGACTCAAGTACTGGGTGGTTTCAACACCCTGGCCCTCCACTAGCGCTGCACAGTGGAGACCGGGAGACCCCCAGTGTCTGATTTCATTGTTTGGAATGCCTTCTCGAACTCCTGGGCTCAAGCGATCCTCCCACCTCGGCCTGCCAAAGCGATGGGATTACAGCCTGAGCCATCGCGCCAGGCCTAAATTTTAAAAATTCTCCATGAGGTTTAATATGCAGCGAAGTTTGAGAGCCACTGCCCAGTGAACCCCCTGTGCGGTTCGGTCTCAGAAGCCTTCGGCCGCGGGACTGTGGCCCATCTTCTACCACCGGAGCTGAGAGCGAGGCAGAGTCGGCTTCCTGTCCAGCCGCTCTCCCTGTGACCCTTGCGCGCCCTCACTGGGACAGACCTGGCGCTGTGGGCGGCCGCGTGCAGACTGGGCCGCCGCCCGGAGGTCCAAACGCTCGCCTGTCCGGAGGTCCAAAAGCTCGGAGCCCCTCTCTAGCAACCACCCTGGCGCGGCAGCGGCGCTTGGGCCCTGGGCCCTCGCTGTCCAGGGTTCCCGACACTCCTCGGCGCCCGCCTTGCGGGCTGCGCCCAGCTCCCTAGTCCTCCAGGCCATTGAACCGGTCCCCACCTAGACCGAGGTCTGACCCTTTCGGAGCGTTCTCCAGTGCCCATGACGAAGGTGGGCGAGGGGACCAGCTGCTGCAGAGGCGGGGGACTGCGGGGGAGTGGCGGCCGAGGGCACCGCACGGCGCCGCACCAGCGCCGCCCGCTGGGCTGTGGGCCCGGTCGGCGACCCGGCTGGGAGCGGGGCGGGGTTGTGGGCGCCGGGCGGCTGTGAACGCAGGATAGCTGCCCGCCTCGGGCGGCTCCCCAGGAGTACCGCAACTTGCCCTCTCGGGGCTTCCTGGGGGTTTGGCCTTAAATAACCTGTGCCCGGCGTCCCCTAGAAGGGGCGCGGGGTCGTCGAGCTCGCCCGCGCCGAAGTGGGGGAAGGACCCGGTGGAGGAGGGAGGCCAGGGCGGGGCGGCCAGGGTGGAGGCCCACGAGGACAGCCTCCGCTTGCCTGCCAGGGAGGGCCCCGGGAACATGCTGCGCAGGCCGAGGAATCAGGAAGGGAGGGAGGAAGGGCGGGCAGGAGGACGCCCTCTGAGTGAGGAGGGGGCGGGTGGACAGTCCGGCGGGCGCCAGGAGGAAGAGGACTCAGGCCGGGTGCCTGTGTGGACCACTTGAGCTCACCAAGACAGCTCCGAGGAACTTGGGGAGTGATGCTTAGGCATCGGTGTTGAAGGAAACACGCCCGTCGGATGCAGTTCAAGAGACCATACCTGATGAAAGATCTCCTCTACTGTCCCTCACACTCCAGAGCGGCCCTGTTTCCAGTTTATTATCTATCTTTCCAGAGTTATTCTATTAAGTACAAGCAGATACATCTGTATATACTTTTCCCACTTTTTTCTCCATATAGCCTGATTCCTTACTGTCCTGCACCTTGCCTTATTTCCCGATCTATTTTAGAGATGGGTAGAAATCAGCATATTGAGTGTCTTTTTTCTTTTTTATCGCTGCACAGTGTTCCATGAGGTGGATGTACTGTCACTCAGTTAACAACCCCCTAGCAGTTTAGTTTTTTGTTTTTTTTAATTGAAGGTCTTGTTATTTTGCCCAGGCTGAAGTTCAGTGGCTATTCGCAGGCCTAATCATAGCTCACTTCAACCTCCAACCCCTGGCCTCGGGCAATCCTCCCATCTCAGCCTCCCAAGTAGCTGGGACTACAGGCATGTGCTGTCACACCCAGCTTTGATGGACATTTAGGTCCTTTCCAGTCTCAGCTGGTCAGATGCATGAAAACGCATTTCCCTGAGTGGGATTGCTGGGTCAAAAGCTCTAGGCATTTGCAATTGTGAAAGCTGTTGTCAAATTGCCCTCCATAAATTGCCTCAATTTACATTTTAACCAGCGATGTATAAGAAAATATTTAATTAGCTGGGGATGGTGGCGTGCCTCTAGTCCCAGCTACTTGGAAGACTGAGGTAGAAGGCTCACCTCAGCCCAGCAGGTCAATGCTGTGGTGCTGTGAGCGTGCCACTGCACTCCAGCCTGAGTGACAGAGTAAGACTCTGACTCAAGAAAGAAAAAAAAAAGGAAAGAAAGAAAATATTTATAACACTACTATATTATAAGCCCTTTGTAGACACCTGAACAATATTCCATGTGGCTGAGACAGCCTGCAGTAACCCATCTGTTCTGGGGGTGTGAAGATTTTTTGCCAATCTTTGGATGATAAAAAAATCCTCAGGAGGTCTAAGTAAGGTCCATTCTCTAGTCCTTAGGCTCTCTCTGGCCCAGCACTTGCCCAAGCATCCCCTGCTTTCTTCTCCCCACCCCTCACCCTGTCCAAGTCCTAGTTGCTGGTATGTTTCTTACCTGATGACATTTGTGATGAAGGTCCCTTATCCAGCCCCTCCCTGGTGACTCCGTACTAGCCATCCTCCATGCCAGGCCCCTGCCCAGAACTCCAAGTCCAAGCTAGATCTTACCTCCTTGACTTTTCCCACACTGTTTCTTCTGCCTGGGTGCCCTTCTCATCTCCCCTAATGAACCCCATGGGCCAGCTCCTGCTACCTCCCTCCATGAGGACTGGGATTAGGACTGGTTATCCCAGGGCCTGGGGACCGGACAGTACAGGCGGCAAAGCCAGCAGCTTGAGGAGGACCAAGCCTGGGCTAGAGAGGTTAATGAGATGGAGCTGACCTTGAATGCAGAGTTGGAGAGCCCCAATCTGATGGGTGCTGAACACACAGTGGTCTGACCTATGTAGACAGACCTGGGGTGCATAGCCAGAGAAAAGGAGGGCCAAGGACAGGACAGGAGTAGGGGATGAGGCTAGTCCCAGGCTCCCCAACTCGAGGAACCCCCAAGCCTATGCTTACATATGAATAAATCACACAGCTGTGGATACCACTATATCCTGCTGCTCCCGGCTCAGGTGTTGACTGTGCTGTATCAGCCTGTCAGCATTTTCTAGGAATCAGTTAGTTGAACCAAGTTTTCTCCATCTGGAAATTCACTTCAGCCTTCAGAGAAGAGGCACCCCCAGTCTTGCCCCTTGCCCTCAGAACCCCAAGACTCAGGGAGGGCCCTGCTGACTCTCACACTTGCCACTAGGGGGCGACAGCGTCAACGCCAATGTTAGATACTGAAGCTAGCTCACTTTCTTACCTAAAAAAAGAACCACTCTGTACATCCCTACTTGGAGACCCTAGAGTGAGGGGAGTGGGAAACAGGGAAAACTGACAGAAGGAGGTGAATGAAAGGAGGGCAAGGACCAGCTTGATGCATGATGGGCCGGGATGCCTAGGGATCAGCCCTTCTTCCAGGCCATTATCTGATCCTCCCCACACTCAGCCTCTCCAACCTTGGCAATCCCTCCCTGCCTTTGGGGTGTCTGCTGGGTCTGGGGAGGCTCTCAGCTGTCCCAGGCTACTCACTGCAGCCCAAACATTTGCTCCATTTGGTATCGTCAGGGCTGCTAGAGTGGTACTGCCTTTGCAGAACCATTACTAGGGAAAAATGAGGACCTCAGTCTGCCTGAAGCTCAGGAGCCTCATGGGTCTTCCTGAGGTCCCTTGTCCACATGCTCCAGCCCCAGGTAAGAAGGCCCTTCCTAAGGCAGCGCTTCGGTATTAGATTTTGCTCCATGAAGCTCTTAGCCCACCATGGGGCAGCAGGAACCAGTTCCCAGGGCCAAGGAGGTCATGATGGACTTACCCCGTGTCAGGGCTACACATGCCCTATGTCAGGGTGTCTCCAAAGTTGTTGCCCTCACACTAAGCTGTCCCCTCAGTGTCATCTCTGGAACCCCAATTCAGCAGCCCCCATACAACTTTCTC
>CAUYQG010039755.1:0-10452 GCA_963574415.1 Tarsius wallacei | reverse complement strand
CTGTACTAGTTTACACTCCCACTAACAGTGCAGAAGCTCCCCTTTTCATCACATCCTCTCCAGCATTTTTATTATTTTTTATTTTTTTATTTTAAAGATGTGCGGTACAATTCAGGGTTAGGTATATGAATGTTCATTATGCAGGTACCCTTGTTGATGAGGTGTCCCCCCCACCCCCCGGCAGATTCTCACTACTGCCAATCCGACCTCCCCCCACTCCTGACAGTTTCCCGCTACTGCCTATCCTTTTCTTATAGTATTACAATAATTGCTCAAGGTCTGGTTATAAGTGAGAACATGTGATACTTAGTTCTTTGTTTCTGTGATAGATCACACAGTATTATAGACTGACAAGCTTCTGCAAAGCCAAAGAAACCACCAAGAGAGCAGGGAGACAGTCCACAGACTGGGAAAAAATATTTGCCAACTGTATGTCTGACAAAGGCCTAACATCTAGGATCCACAAGGAACTCAAACGTGCTGAAAAGAAAAAAACAAATAGCTCCATTACAAAGTGGGCAAAAGATATGAATAGACACTTCTCAAAAGAAGACATATAAGCAGTCAACAGATACATGAAAAAATGCTCAGTCTCACTAGTCAGCAAAAAAAAATGCAAATTAAAACTACACTGAGATACCACCTAACTCCAGTCAGGATGGCTATCATCAATAACTCAAAAAAAAAAAAACAAAAAAACAGATGCTGGAGAGGATGTGATGAAAAGGGGAGCTTCTGCACTGTTAGTGGGAGTGTAAACTAGTACAGCCCCTGTGGAAAACAGTGTGGTGATTCCTAAAAGTTCTAAAAAATCGACCTTCCATACAACCCCACAATCCCCCTACTGGGAATATACCTGGAGGAACTCAAATCACTCTATGAAAAAGATACCTGCGCATGTATGTTTATTGCAGCATTGTTCACAATAGCAAGAACATGGAACCAACCGTGCTGCCCATCCAAGGTAGACTGGATAAAATATTTTTAAAATAAATGTAAGGAGGTGAGGGAAAACATTTGCCAGACCAAATAAAATATCCAACCTCTAAGGAGATTTGAAAGGAATCATAACATAGGAGACTGGAATCAGCAAAATGAGTAGCCTTCTTTTAATAGCACAAAAAGCAATGTCAAGGCTTTACGCATCAAAAAGAAATAATGGATCCATGTATTCCTCCAGAATCAATGACTTCTGAGTTTGAAGTTACTGGCTTGGGGCTATGTTTTCTGTAGCTCTGGGCCTTGAGTCTAGGGGGCTCCATATTGGCCCCAGCTCCAGTCTGAAAACAAGATAAGGAATCATTGCTGTCTCCTTGCTAACCACAGCCTCAAACCCAGGGCTTTGAAAGCAGATAAGGGCAGGAGCCAGTGGGCTGGCACCTCTGTCTTTGACTTGGTTTGAGATGCTTCCCCTGTCTTTGGAATCCCCTGGGCTTATACAAAATAAGAATCAACACTCCTTTCCACTCAATTCTCCATGATTTGCTGATGTTTTTAATAGTAGACACGACCTTTGGACTTAATTTGGCCCTGGGATTTGGGGATCAGCAGAAACACCGGAACATCTGGGGAAAGTTGCATTTCTGAATGCACTTCCCAAGCTCTGCTGATCTGCTTTCTACATTCTGTGGCTTAGATGAGCCAGAGGATGGCGATTTGAATTCTTACCAAATCTAGACAAAAATCATCAGAGATAAACTCACTTCACTGAGGATTTATTTGAGTGCTCAGTAAAGAGCCAGCACCATGGACAGTTCTGTGAGTGAGTACATGGCAAGCAATTAATAAGTGTCTGCTGAAAACATTCTCCTGAAGAAAATTGCCTTATAAGAGTACTTCACATCAGTCCTTGACCTTAAAATAAAAATCATTAGCTAGCCAAAATTTTTCACTCCTCTCTACCTCCCCCAAATAAATATCTTCTCTTTCTTTTCAAATTGTTTCCCCGATTTCTCTGAGTATTAAAGAAAAAGAAAATTAAAAGCACAGGGAATAATATATCAAATGTACAACACCAGAGGCTGTTAAAGCCATCATTTGGTATGTGCTTGTGGGTATAACTATATATAGTATATAATGAAGCATTACTGGTAGAGGTGAAATCCTCTTTTACCGCTCAACACTCCCAGAAGGAATAGTTCTCAGAGATTTGGTACAGGTCTTTCTAGGCTAATGTGTAAAGTTCTCATGGACTCTTGCTTGCTGTCTCTGTCTCTGTCTCCCCATCTCCCTGTCCCCCTCTCTCCCTTGGGTCCCCTTCTCATCTCTTCATTGACATGCTGTATATGATATTATCTTGTGGGAGGAGGTTTACAAATACAATACCACACTGTACATGTTGTCTTTTTTTATAGGAAGTTAGTTCATTGCTTTTAAGTACTACCAAGTGTCCTACGGTAAGAACATACATTTGATATATACAGCCTCCTATGATTAATGGTCATTCAGAGTTTTTTTTAAATCGGTTTTTCATGGTGATACACAATGCTGAAACTGTGCCGACCATCCTGACACGTGCTTCCTCGCCCACTACAACTTGCCTAGAAATAGTCACAGAGTCAGAGTGTTCACATTTCCAGTTTTATTTGATATTGCCCAACTGCCTCTGCAAGATTTCCATAGCAATTTATATCTAAAATGCATGAGAGCTGTTTCCCCATATTTTTGCCAACACTTGATACTGTCAAACTTAAATATTTCTCTTGGGTGAAAAACGTCCTGCTCTTTCTTCCCACTTCCTTCTAATCTCTGCTTCTTTTTTAGCTTGTGCTCTGTCTAGAACATCACACATGATGACTATTTTCTTCGTCTTCACGGATCACTAAGAGGCTGAGGAAGGTTGGGTGACTTGCCAATGGTCCTGTGGCTAAGAAGCGGTGGAACAAGTGCAGAGCCAAGTCTCCTGGCTTCCAATGCCCCCTTAATCAGCTTTTGGTGTGTATCAGGGATCTCTGCCAGCAAGGACAGGGACAAAGAAGGAAGTCTCAGTACCAGGAACAATAAGTATCCTCCTCCCATGTCCGTAAGGTTGTGATGAGGATCTGTGGAGAATCTGAATTCAGCCTTCCAACAGCAGCCAATACATGTGATGAGATCGCACACTCAGAAGAAAGCAGCCAGAAGATGCCCATTGAGGCAGTCACATGTCTGCATCCTTTGTTGGTAGGCTCTAGAAAAGGCCCACTGGGCTCCTGTCTAAGCTCAGGGGATTTACTTCAACCTTCTCAGTCATTGTTTCATAACCTGTTAAGTGGGGCAGTCCATACCTCTCAGGGCCCTGGGGAGAATTAAAGAGACAAATGCTTATAGCGATTACTGTCATATCACTATTTAATTCTGCCACAAAGCCTGTCTCTCTGTCCCCAAACTTGGGATGAATCCTAGCACCCTCTGTTTAACTCTGAGACTCTTTCTTGTATTGTCATCCACAGATTCAGCCTTCATTCACCTGCCGAGGCAGAGATGCCACAGCAAGAAATCATGAACCATCCCTAAGTCCCAATAATGATCCAGGTAAAACAAGAATGAGGCGGGGAAGAAAGTGAATCAGCCTTCAAGGTCCCCCAGAAGCAAACCTGGGCCCCTGAGGGGCTGCCCTGGGTTTTGTCAACCTGCTTGCCAGACCTCCTCAAAGTCCACTGGCTTGTGTTCTCTGTAGGCAGCTGCCCAGGAAGTCTAGCAAGGACAGGGTTGGGGGAGAGGAGTGGGGGATGGGGGTGCCTCTTAGTATTCACCAAGTCACCCGGCAGCCCTTGGCTCAAAGTTGGCTGGAATATAAATGCCCCATGTCTGAATGTGCAAACTCTGCTTAGGTGTGAAGAGCATCCCAACTAGACCAGGGAGCAAAGAATACCAGCTCCGAGGCAGGCTCCCACCATGCTCAGACACTAGGGAGAATGGGCAGGTCCTGCCCTCTACGAAGTGTCAACCATACCAAAAGTGCCCTCCCAGCAGGTCTGAGATGGTCACTCCCAAACCCATGCTCCATCGTTGTTGCCTTCCAGAGACTCTCAGAAAAGCCATCCAAGAGTCTGGCTGTCCCTAGTTGGGTGCTGACTGATGCCATCTTGAGTCTCAGAGGCAGCGACATTGAACACTACCATCATTTACAGTATAACTATCCATATGGGTCAGAACACTCCAGGAATCTATAAGTGGTCTCTGCTTTGACCTTCATTTAATTTTATGATTTGCTAGTACCAGAGCGTTCAAAGCATTTCTCTCTACATACAACCTGGCAGTGTTCACTCTCTCCCCAAATAAATGAACGTACAGGAACGAGTACAGTGGGTCATGACAACAGTGCTAAGGACATTAACTCATTCAAACTTCCCCAAATCAAGCTCAACAGGCAACCTCTGTTGGAGAGAGACTCTGACAACCCCCATTTTCTAAGTAGAAATTGAGTGTCTAAGAAGAAAGTGAAAAGTATCCTGACTCAAAAATTCTTAGTCAATGAGAAAATGTTCAGAAAATAATGTTAGTTTAAAAATTACAGGACAGGCTGAGTGCAGTGGCTCACACTTGTAATCTCAGCAGTTTGGGATGCTGAGGCAGGAGGGCTGCCTGAGCTCAGGAGTTTGAGACTAGCCTGGACAATATAGCAAAACCTCATCACTATAAAAAATTTTAAAAAACAGTTATCTGTGCATGGTGGCACATGCCTATAGACCCAGCTCCTCCTCTTCTCAGGAGGCTGCAGAAGAATTGCCTGAGCCTGGGAAGTCAAGGTTGTGGTGAGCCATGATCATGTCACTGTACTCCAGCCTGGGCAACAGAGTGAGACCCCGACTCAAAAAACAAACAAAAAAACAGAACACAGCATAAATGGTACTATTCCGAATTTGTATCCAGAATTGATATCTACATATGTGTGAATAGGAAAAATACGGTAATAAACTTGAAAGGATGACAAGCACATTCCTCTCTGGATGGTGGGATTATGTGTGACGGTCAGGTTTCTTTCCACACATCCACATCCTCAGACTGGCAAGTGAGCATGTGTAACATGGCCGGCTTGCAGAGAGCTAACGGTCACTCATTCTAAGTTGGTGGAAACCCAGCCAATGGCAGCTCCCAACCACACCTGGCAGGACACACCACCCGGAAACCAGAGGCTGTTTCATCTCCTCAGTGTCCCTTCAAGCCCCTGGAACCCTGGCCTTTCCCCTGTCCAAGCTGCTCTATCTTTCATGGGGCGGGTGCCAGTGTCTCCATCATCAGCAACTAGAATAACAACTAGCGCAATGCACACTCTTCTAAAATCTTCTGTGTGTCATTTCACTACAAACCAGGAAGGTTTTGCTGCTACCCCATTCACAGAGGCAGTTGATGAGGTTCAGAAAGGCCGAAGTCTTCTCCAGAGTCAGACTTGAGCTTATTGAAGAGTAACATAAAGGCTTTCCATCTTTTCACCTCCTTCTCTCCTAACCTTCATTCCCAGTCTCTATTTTCTTCTTCCCTCCACACTTTCACTCATTTCCTTCTTACTCAGATGCCTGTCTAACTTTCTTACTCTCTTCCTCTCTTCCTCCCTTCTTCCTCCCTTCCCTCCTTCCTCCCCTCCTTCTCTCCTTTTTTCTTGCCTTCCCTCCTTCCTTTCCTTTTTTCCTTCCTTCCTTCCCTCCTCCCTTCCTTCGTTTCATCCTTCCTTCCTTCCTCCCTTAATTATGGTGACCCTGCTAGGCACTAAGAATGTAATAGTGAATCAGAGAGAGTCCCATCTGCAAGGAGCTTACAGTTTAGGAAGGAAAACACGCAAGCTGGCTCACATGTATGTGTAACAAGTGTGTGACAAGGCAGAGGGAAGAAGCCAGAATAATGGACTGTGGGTCCCTGAGGAACCACTCACCTGAATTACTGAAAAGGATACTCATCTCAGTGCTTTTCTGGCCTTGTCATGGCAGGGTAGAAAGAAAGGCAACCCCACAACAGAAAGATAGGAGGGTCTGCATCCCTGCAGGGTCCAGCTGTGAGACACTAGTTCATTGGGTCCCAGTATCATATATGACGTGAGGCACGGGACCAGTCAGCTTCTGTGTGGACTGTGTGGTAGACTGCAAAGATGGCCACATTTCTCCATTGCCCAGAGTCCAGCCCCTCTGCACTGAACTCTTTTCTTTCCAACAAGAGGGGATATTTCACCAGGTGAAGTGGCTCACGCCTATAATCCCAGCACTTTGGGAGGCAGAGGCAAAAGGATTGCCTGAGCCCAGGGGTTTGAGACCAGCCTGGGCAGCCTGGTGAGACCTCATCTCTACAAAAAAAAAAAAATTAGCTGGGCATGGTGACTGTACCTGTTGTTCCAGCTACTTGGAAGGCTGAGGTGGAAGGATCGCCTGAACCCAGTAGATCGAGGCTGTGGTGGCCGTGAATGTGCCATTGCACTCCAGCCTGGGCGACAGAGTGAGACTTCAGAGAGAGAGAGAGAGAGAGAGAGAGAGAGATTTCCCTCCTTCTTTTGAACTGGGGCTGGCCTTGATTTGTGTTGCCAACAGCATGCAGTAGAGACAATGGTAGCCCATCTTGAACCTAGAACTAAAGAGGCTTTGTACATTTCCCTCTTGCCTAGGACTCTGCCTCTACCACAGGAATAAGCCCAAGATGAAGAACACACAAAACAGAGTTGAGTCATCCCAGTTATCCCAGCTGAGGCTCCAGATGCATGCGAGAGGCATCAATATCAGCTAGCGTTATTCCCAACCTGCAGTTGAATATGGACATGCAAGTGGACCCAGTCAGGATCAAAAGAATGGCCTGGCTAAGCCCAGTCTAAGTTGTCAACACACAACATCACAAGCTAAATAAACGAGTGCTGCCTTAAGGCTCCACATTCTGGAATAGTTTATTACCAAAAATAGTCAACTGATACATCAGGTACCACCCAAATCTCAGAAGCTATAAAGCTAAAGATGGGAGCTGGTGCCTTCTCCAAGAGTCTACAAAAATGGCTGAGGTCATCCCTGATAGATAAAGCAGCAGAAACACCACATCTGTAGATCCCAGTGACTGCATATCAATAGATATGAAATCAAACAGCAGTATCCTGATGTCTTAGAAACCTAAAGATGTACCCCATAAGAAAGAGGCTACCCTAAAAATAGGTAATGATGTCTCAAACCAACTCCAAGTTCAACATGTGTTTTTAAAGATTCCTACAACAAAGAGGAGAACAGAGATGGGCTGGACTTGTATATTAGAATCAAGCATACATGAAGTCCGACAATTAGGCTCGCGAACTATCCTAGAAAAAGTGCTACATGCCTCATTGCTGAATATCACCATGGTCACTTTTGAAGTACTCCCCTTGGGAAGCTGTGCACCAATTTCAGGGCCTCATCCACCTGTCAAAGCAGTTTTGGAACTTTTCTGAATGGCCATCATTGTTATTTGTTGTAGTCTGACAATTAAGTTTGCAAACTTGCTACTGTGCACTTATGTTGGCAGCACTGTACAAATAACTGTATTGGAACACCCTCCCTACTCACCTGATCTGGCTCCCAATGACTTATTTCTTTACCCAAAGATGTAGAAATATTGAAAGGAAGACATTTTATGGCATTCAGGACATCAAGGGTAATACGATGACAGTTCTGTTAGCTATTCCAGAAAAATGTTCCAAAATTGCTTCCCAAGGGGAGTACTTTGAAGGTGAATGTAGTGATATTCAGCAATGAGGTATATAGTACTTTTTCTAAGATGAGTTCTCAAACTTAATTATCAGATTTTGTATGTGCACCAAGCAGCAATAACTCAGAGGGCGATTCCTGTATGCCAGGCACCAAGATGAACAGTCTTTAAGCATCTCTCATTTGAGCCTCACAAGACCTTGAGTCACTATCAAGACCCCAATATAGAAAGGAGGCAACAGCAGCAACAAAGAGGTTCACTAATCTCCCAAGGACATACAGGTGGTCATGATGGAGACATGAAACCACAAAATCCTGGAACCAAACCAAACCAAAGGAGAGGACAACTACTCGAGACACAAAAATGCCTTCATTTCATAAGTGAGAAACTAAGGCTTAGAAACATTAGACAAGTTGATCAACAACAACAAATTGTTTCTTTTACTGAGTATTTACTCAGTGCCAGAAAATGTCCTAAAAGTTTTATGTGTTTTTCTTATTTTCTCACTTAATCCTCACGCACTGTAAACTAAAGAGCATTATTCCATTTAACGGGGAAAAATACAGATTTGGAAATTCCTAAGTTGTTCAAGGTCTTAAGGGATGGAACTAGAATTTTAACAAAGTTTCCCTGGTTCCAATTCTCATGACAGAACAATAGTCTAAGAGAAGACACAGCCCTGCAGATATGCAACAGGATCTGGGTTCTCCTGCTGACTCTGCCTACAACTTTCTGAGGCTCAGTTTCCTCACCTGCAACATGAGAATCAAATTATGAGCCTCCTCTAAGTGCAGTCTGAAGTCTCAAGGGCTAACTTATGGAGAGTGCAGAGAATGGTATCGGGCTGTCATCCAAACATCCAAAAACATTAGTTGCTGACATCACCAGCAGCATCCAACATCATCCACCTTCCTCCTCCTCTGAGGTCACAGAGACCATGACAGACTCATAACCAAACCAACAAGCGCAGGCCCCTGGCAAGGGACAGTCAAAATCACCACTGGGCAATAGGCCAGATGCTATTTATAAGTTGACACTAACACAGAGTGAGTACAAACAAGGACACCTTCAGAGCTGAACCATGTGTGACCTTCTGAATTGTCACCCAATTCTATTTATTACCATTCTGGGTCAGTGGCCCCACTGGGTAAGTGCTTGTATGGCTTTTGTTCTTGAGACTAGAATTTATACCACTCACTTCCTTGTAGAATGCTATTCCCTGGGTACCCGTAAGATTTTTCCCGCAAGATCAATGAAGCCAACCCCTCTAGAAGAACTTCCTTCCGACTTTGGTAATGAAAACAAAGAAGTGATGTTAGTACCTGGTGGCCTGTCTCTGAATGCTAACAGAAAAATGGAAATAAAGGTCAGATTACTTAGCTCCATCCTTCCATTTAAAAGCAATACACAGGAGACAGAGGTAGTGATTTGACTCACAAGATCAAATGTAAATCATAGCAGTACAGCAGGCCAAGTGTTGATTAAGTGCTTGTGGTGACCTGGAAATATTCAAGGTCAAGAGATGGAGACTCTGGGTGGGGGAATGGATCTGGAGGTGGGACCAAGGGTGGGGGAATCCCGGGGCCACATGCTCACAGCATCACTCTGATAAAATTACATACAGAAGGCTCTCTCAGCATCATTTCAGGATGAAAATTATCTAATCCTTATGTGACTAAAATCCTGCTAAAGTTACCAGACATGTAAAAGACATATAGTAAATAAGCTAAAATTTATATAAAAATTAAAAAGTACCAGAAAAAACACTGACAGAGGAATAAGGTATGAGAGGAACAGACTTCTCTGCTATTAAAACATACAATACAGTGATAATAATTAAAACAATGTGGCTGTGTTGCAAGAATACACAGATTTCAATGGGACTAAATGAAAAGTCCCAAAATGGGCATAAAATCATATGGAAGTTAATATATTTATAAAGGAGGCAATGAAAATCCGAGGAAAGCAACATCATTCATTAAACCGAATTGGTACAATGGCTGGCAACCTGGAAGAGAGTAGGCTGGATCTGTCCCTCACATGTTCCACCAAAATAAGTGGTAGATTGATCAAAGCTTTCAAAGTAAAAGATAAAAGCATAAGGAGCAAAAGGAAATCATCACTGTTGACAATCAGAAAAGGACTCTGACAGAAGAGCCAGGGCCTCCTCCTGGACATACAGGAGGCCACGCAGAAGCTACCAAAGTGACCAACATCCCCTCCACGTGTGGGGACCCTGCTTTCTCATCAATGCCCCCCCACCCCAGGCTCCAAGAGTTCCTCCCACCTCCTGAATAGAGGCCACCAGAGACCCCATAGTGGGAGGCCTCTTTCTTGACAGTGTCAGATCCAAGGCTGGTCCTTGCTTCTTTCATTTCTTAAACCATCCAGTTCATACCTGAAGCCCTATAACAAGCCTGCTTCCCCTCCCCCCATTGGGATGCCACCATGGTCCCCTATGCTGGGTTATCCTGCAGCAAGCTTGAGAAGCTCAACTTTGTTTGCCCATAAGAGTGTCTCTGGTGGCCTGTGGCAGCCGGGCTTTGACAATATAAACAGGTAGTGAAATGGTTAGTTAAATGTTCATTATTCCCATGCTCATGGATTGGAAGAACCAACATAGTGAAGATGTCCATCCTACCTAAGGTAATCTACAGATTCAACGCAATACCCATCAAATTACCAGCATCCTTTCTTGATAAAAACCCTCGAACACCTAGGCATACGGGGAACATACCTCAAAATAGTAAAAGCCATCTATGAGAAACCCACAGCCAGCATACTCCTAAATGGACAAAAACTGGAACCATTTCCCCTGAAAAC
>CAUYQG010039754.1:0-18206 GCA_963574415.1 Tarsius wallacei | reverse complement strand
GAAACTCGTTGTTCCCATTTCCCTCTGACTGCGGTTTTGGCTTTTGTCTGGTACAAGCCGGGATCACATCAAAGAGCCCAGGAACTGAGAGCCCAGCATGACCTTTTGATTGAGCCACATTATGTAAAACTGGTTTTAGTTATTTTGTTTAAGTTCCATTGTCTGTGTTAGAATAAAGCAAAGGAATAGATTCATAGGTAAACTGAGTAGAATAAAATAAAATATAGATTACAATTGATAGAATGGTATAATATTTATGGAAACTGTATTAATACTTCTAAGGGACATTAGTCTAGCATAGGAACGAAAAGACAAGTTGGGTTTGTTCTTTACCATGCTTGAGGAAATATCTGGTGGGTGGGGCCGTCCCCCATGCACCTGGGTTTCCGTTCATGTGGAAGACATCTGAGTCTGAATGTGCAAAATTTGGGGATAAAAACCCTCTGTACTTTAAAATAAACGGCTTCTGCTCAATCCGTTGAACAGTTGTCCATTCTCTTTCTTTCTCTTTATATCTATCCCTCCATGTTCCTCTCTATATCTATCCCTCCTACAGAATCGGCTTCTGCACTAGACAGGAGTCCAATCTCTTTGTTTCTCCAGAATAATTGCTGACGCCACCACACCTCCCAGGGACCCTCTAAATCTCTCCGCAGGGGCTGGCCTCCCACAGATTTCTGTTATTTGTAGCCAAAGTTTCTTCACTGATACACTGGATTTGGCTATAAAAATACTTGCATTGTGTTCCTTGGCCCTCCACACACTAGCTGTGTAATTTTACTTGCAAATGACTAACCTCTTTAAGGTTGACTTTGCACAAAAATTATTTGGGTGACTAACTGACATGTACTGACATTGAAAAGTTGTATATACTTGAGGACTCATAATGATAATAAACTGAAATAAGTAACATGAGACTCTACATTATATTTCATAGGTATTTGTCTTTCTCAACTATCTGCCTGCATCCAATATTCTCAGCTTCATCCTTTTCCTATTTATTGCAAATAATAATTTATGAAAAAATCTGGTCTAGTTACTTTCTGAAAATAAACTATTATTAGATGTATTTGAAGTTTGTTCTCCTCTTTGCTTGGAACAATCTCAGATTATACAATGTATTTGCAAGTAATAATAGATTTACTTACAATACTATGATGACATCTCTAGATTTCATGGGCTTCCCACAATGATTCCTTTCTCAACTGAAAAAATCTTATGAATAATACATTTCATCTTAATCATTTATTTTCTTGTAACATTGAATGTATGTTGTTAGATTATTGTGTATAATGTTTTAAAGCATTTTATAAATTATCTGCTAATCTGTTACTTTTTGTATTACTGGTGTTAAATGTTAAAATTTTGAATCTTTATGTGTCATTTGAATATTTACATTACATATGTCTTTGCATATATGTCTACTCATTTGAATCTTAATCATTTCTGAAAACTTTCTCAACTTTCTATTACCTTAAAAATGTAAATCAGGAATCCAAACTTTTCTACTCTCCTGAATGAGCATCTACTAATAAGATTTTTTTTCCTCCATCTTTACTTAACTGTTGCAAATTTTAAATGTTATTATTTCTAAGCAGATTATGATCCTGTGATTGCAAGTATTCTGTGTGGTACTTTTGTATTTCCTACACCACATGTTGTAATTATTATACAGATTATTTTTCAGAAAAAAGCACATGAAATAATAAAATTTATAAATTAAAACTTTCTGAAACAGAGTTGTTACACTAACATTGGAAGCGTATTAACAAATCTTGCAAATATGCAAATTTATAGACATATATTACTCTATAAATAACTTTTTATTGTAAAGTAGATACTTTATCACATTTTTTAACATTCACCTCACATTCCTTGCTGCAGTGTAAATGCTCACACAATATGGAGTTTAGATATTTTATGTCATATTTAAATATTTCATGTCAAACTTAAGAAGACATCTTCTTTATTCCAGGCCTAGCTCCCATCTCATATCTTCTCACATGTGATTGCACTGCTATCCTGAGGTGCCAGAGCACATCACTTCAGCTTCACTTGTTCCTGGAGGATGAGAAGGAAGTACGCATATTTACTACATTATACATATAACTTGTTTCTTAATCTCATTTTCCTCTTAAACATTAGGAAACTGTCATGAAACTTAACTGTTTCTGATACAAGAAACAGAACAAAATAAACAAAACCCTAAGACTCTATATGCATAGTTATGCCTGGTATATACAAATGAACAAAATAGGAAGAACAAGAGTGTATGTTTTCAGAAAAAAATTATATAAAATATAATAAAATTTATAAAAAATAAAATAGCATGGAAATAAAATAAATATTATTCAATTGAACTTAGAGATATAAGTTGAAAGATTGCCAAAGTACATGAGTTACATGGTATTTTTTAGGATATTGAATTTTCAGAGAGTAGAGGTTTTCGGAGTGACTATATTTCCATAATATTTTGTTAACATGTAAATTATGTGATCGATATTGTATTGGTTTTTAGTAATTGAGTTCCTCTATTTGTCTAAAATATTTTGTTTAAATTATTTGACTTACAAATAAAAAATGCAGCAAGTCATAAATACATCACTTTCTAAATCCAAAGTATAAAGTCACTATTGACAACAATACAACTTGAGGCACACTTAATATTTTAGTGGAATAAAATACACTAATAATATTTATTTAATAATTATTAATGCTATTGTTTGTTTTAAATAAACAAAAACACATGCCAGTAAATAAAACAACTTTTGTGAGAGAAAGGAAAAGAAACTATGCGTTGAGTCAGTTGAGACTTCACTGAGTAGGAGATATTTGAGCTGTGTCTTAAGGGACAAATAGGAAAAAAAAAGTTGGAATGGACAATATTTTAGGTTTATATGAGGAGTATATGGTATTTAAAAAATTAGGAGCAAATTAGTGTTACTAGAGTATAGATTTCCTAAAAAGATAGATTCAATGTAAGTCATGAAGAAGTTTATATGCCATATTAATTTGTAGTTTTAAAATAATTTTGGTGATTTTTGTATTTTGGTTTTATTGTTAAAGTAGACCTCTTTCATGATAAAAACAAAGAGCAACAACAACAACAAAAACTTTCAACAAATTGGGTATGGAAGACACAGACTAGTTTTTCAGAGCACTACCATTGGCAGTCTTACGAAAAATAGGAATTGGGGATAGAAGGATTCTTAGATACAGAAAAGTTCAAATGCTTTATAAATACTCAGGGAAAGCTGTAAGTACAATATACCAGAAGTTTTTGAAAATGTTAAAGTTGCAGCATGAAAAGTAATACACACATATAACTAAAAGTCAAGAAATTTTATCACCTTATTATATTTGATGTGACATGATAATTTTTCTATTTTGTTTTTTATAAAGTTATTATGATCCCATTAATTGATTTTATAGCCAGTTAATGAGTTATAGCCCACATTTTAAAAAATACTGATGCTGTGATTTGAAAATGCCCCCCAAATTTTATGCATTGGAAACTTAATTCTTGGATTTATATGTTGGAGGCATTTGGAGTTAGGACCTTCAGAAGATAATTAGGATTGGATAAGGTCATCAGAGTGGGGCCACCAGGATGGGACTGGTGCTTTTATAGAAAGAGAAAGTGAGACCTGAGTTAGCAGACTTGTTCTGTCTCACTCTGTGATGCCTCCCACCATGTCATGGCAAAAGCAAGAAGGCTTTCACCAGATGCCAGTGCTCTGCCCTTGGACTTTCAGGTCCACAACCAAAAGCCAAATGTTCCTCTATTTTTTAAATAAATTACTCAGTTGCTGGTATTCAGTTAATTACAACAGATCATTGACTCCACACCCGGCAAATTGATGATGAGGTTCTGAATTTAAATATGGAGGTGTCAAGGAAAGATTTTTAAGTATAATTGATTAAGAATAATTCATTAGTTGTCAAAATCATTTTATAAATTCTTATTCAAATGTACAAAATCCCCGGGAGGCACTTATTATTATCCAATTTAACTGATGAATAATAGAGATAAAGCAATGAGTAACTTAGAAATCACAGGTTGAAATATTAAAGCAGAAATTCAAACTTAGGTTGCCCAAACATATGTTTTCCAATTAAATGACACTGCTGCAAAAACCTGATTCAAATAGTGATGGACGATAAAGGGGCAGTAGACGTTACAGAGAAAATTAAATTATCTGAATGTGACAATTACAAAATTGGTATTTTGAGAATATATTATATTAGATGTAGTTAAAACTTACATTAAATTGACACATAAAACCAATAGCCGGGCTCGGTGGCTCAGCCTGTAATCCCGCGCCTTGGGAGGCTGAGGTGAGTGGATTGCTTGAGCCCGCGGGTTCGAGACCCGCCTGGGCAGGCGAAACCTCATCTCTACAATAAATCCAAAAAATTAGCCGGGCACGGTAGCGCGCACCTGTAATTCTGGCTACTCGGAAGGCTGAGGCGGAAGGATCGCCGGAGCCCAGCAGGTTGAGGCTGCGGTGGCCGGGAGCGGCCACCGCACTCCAGTCTGGGCGATCGAGTGGGACTCCAACTCAAAAAAAATAAAAAAAATAAAAAAATAAACAATTTGTACAAATTTGGAGAATATATAAATCAGATTTTTTTTCATAATAACATTGTTAAATGTCATATTTAATTGACAAAGTTATGAGTTGGGAATTACCATAAATTGGTACTTATCCATCTATTCTTTCTTTTAAAAAAAGCACAGACATATAAAAAACATGAAGGGATGAATTATCTATGTAAATGAAAAATTTAAAATAGGTAGTGCTTGATAAGGTCTCAAAGGTCTTAATTGAATTTGTCATAAATACTTTTACTTTAAGCAGTAAATTCTAAGAGGAAATAAAAATGTTAATACATGGAATGAATATGTGTGATTAAACAAAGAACATAAATTTCTTGGAAGAGAGCACTTTCTTTTTATATTCAACTGAGATTATTTCCAGACTTGTGCCCCTGAAATAAATAAATAAATAAATAAATAGCAAATGTGGTGTTTTAGTAGAGTACTTTTAAGAAGGTATTGGCCTTAGCATAAAGCAGTGCAATAGTATTTCTTGGGTGACATGTTAATTTATTAAATTACAACATTAGTAATTTAGAAACAACATTCATTATAAATCCTAATTAACTACATAACTAGCCATAATAAAAACACAGAAGAATGTCATTTATAATGATGAATGATAATAGCAGTACTTCTGCATGTTAGGTTATACTCAACTCATGTCAAATCTTTTTAATATTTCTAATACTGTTAATAAAAAATGGTAGCATCCTTCAAAGTCTAACTTAAATTTTTTGTCTTTCATGGACTATCTTCTTAGTATTACAGTTTCTTGCTTTTTCCAATTTTCAGATGCCTTCATGTTTTTACATATAAAATTTAAGTGAACCCCCAGAACACATTTCGTACATAATAGTGTAAGTGCTGATTGCATTTTTAAAAGGACTTATTTTCATACTACATCATGCAATTCCTTGTAATACTATTCTAGCAAACACAACTTGTCAGGGTGTCCAGGCTAGTTTGCCTTTTCCTTTCAATTGAAAGTGGACAGACTCATGAAGACTTCCTAAGAGACTATGGATGAAAGTTACGTGTTCTAACAATGGTGCTTCAACTTTCCGACTTCTATCTCAACAGTTCAATTTACCCATGCATTGGTCTTCTTTTGTGGGTTAGAACCATTTATCACCTCTTCTTGCTAATTAACTGTCTCCACATAGACTTCCCTGCCAGCACCTCTTTTAATTTCTGGTAGAATTTGAAACAAAATGCTATTGCTCAAATACAAAGCATCTTGTCAGTGAAAAACCACAATACCGTCAACAGTGCATTTATATATGTAGCATATCAACTATAAATTGATAGCTTATTAATTGTGGTTTATTTTTTAGGCACTATAAAGTAGCTTTACAGGAATAATTTAATTTTGTCCTTCACACAACCCAAGGTAAAATACTATTGTAACGTTTTTTTCCTGATTAAATGATGAGAAAACCCAAGTTTAGAAATGTTAAGTAATGGTCAGCTAGACTAAGTCAGAGCAGAGATTCAAACCAGGAATTGCAGCTTCAGAACTCAAGCCTTAAACTACTACCTATAGAATTGAATAATAGGATGCCAAACAAATCAATCAACCTACTGATACACCTAATTTAAAGTTGGAAAAAGATAAAAATATTTTAAAATGGAAAATCATACTGTTTATCTATTTTCTGTTTATTTGCTCATTGCTTTTTTCTGATATAGTATTGTTTAATTCCGCCAACTAACAGTCAAAATGTAAGTTTCCTCTGGAGTCAGAAAGGAACAGGGAATAACATTTTATAAAGTTGATCACTTTTAGAGTGATATATACAAATAATAAATTCAATATTTTGTTGAAAATACCTTGGTGGTCAAAATATCATACAATAGAAATAGTAAGATACAATATTTTCTTTAGTGTGTAAAATTAAATATAAATACCACATTAATACAATAATAAATATATTAATTCAGTTTCCCTTGTAGGGTACATTCAGAACATTGTATAAAACAAAGAAAAGATTGGTGTCCTTGAAAGGCATTTATTCTGACCCAATGCAGTCTCTGCTCCATAACAAGGAATCTTTTTATAGTGATAGGGCCAATCTATTAACCAGAATTAGCAATGCTTTTTCTTGCACTGACATACATCAACAACCCTCATAGTCTGTCTTACAGATATTAAGTTTCTTGGGGAGTTTTATTTCAGTTTGCAGTCAGTCCTTGCTTCCCTGTCTTACTGTCCAGGAAACATTTTTGTATCTGAGGTTCTGTATCTAATCTTATCCAGTATGTCTTTATTTTGTAATTTGACTTATTCAGTTTTGCATTTATTTGTCTTTATCTTTCTCTTTTTGGGGGAGAGGGATGCTGTGAAAATATCTTCCCTACCCTATCTCTCTCTCTAAATTATACATGTACAGTATGAATATATATTTTGTATTTTATATAAGATTTATAAAGTGGTATTTAATTTTTCTTTGGATGATTAGTTATTTTACATCCTTCTATTTGGGCAATAGATGTTGGCACATACACAAAGATAAAGAAATGTGGCCCTTTTAAGTTTAGCCTTGGTTATGACTATATATTTTGGTTTGAGGTATATGTGGTCCTGAAAATTTGGTGTAAACATAATTGCAAAACAAATAATAAATCATTTTAAAAGCCCAACATAAACATTTTAGATTTTTTGTTCTTACAGATTATTCATCTCAAGAAAAGCTAATTAAACAAAAATAAAGCATACACCTAAAACAACGCTATAAGAAAGAGGAAGAGGTAATTCATTCAGAGATCCAGGTATAATTTTGCTAGACAGCTTATTTCAACTACAGCTGACTTGATTTCTAGTGAGCCCCAGGTCCCTAAATGTACCAAATTGTTTCTGACAATTAAGGTCTCCAAGATTGCCAACATCGTCTACTTGCTGCAGGCTTAGTTTCAAGGAGACTGTATTTACTGAAAGTGTCCTTAACAGCACTATTTTTATTATTCCCTATGGGTTTTAAAGAAAGGAGTCACTTTTGATATGAGATCAACACTTTAAGTTTACCAAAGAGAAATCTCAAGACAATCAATTCAAATAGAGCACTTATTGTGCTTACTAGGGAATCCTAAGGAAGGTTCAGAAAATTGTGTAATTGATTGTGTATAGCCCAGAGGGTTCCTCCTGGATGATTCTGTATTGGCATAATGTTTTCCTTCATTATACTTGCTTAAAATGAAGATAGATAAAATTATATAAACATCCTATATATGGTATGGATATGAAAAATACCAATTATTCTATTTTAACTTAACATAAGTTCAAAATAGAAGATTCATGTGGTCTAGTATCAAACACATTTTATTAAAATGTATTCCAGTACAATATTATGGAGGCTATAAAAAGAAAAAAAAAACTGTTAAAATGCATAGGTGTTATTATTAATAGAACATATTGAGTTTTCAAATAATAGCACCTAGTAAGGCCCTCTAGGATTAGTTTCAGGCCCATAGCTATTTAACATATTTATTAACAATCTGGATAGAGTGCTGAGGAGCAGATGATTCAAAGTTGAGAGGAAAAGCAAACACAATGCTTGAAGATTTAAGATTCAATAAGATGTAGAGAGATTAAAAGAACGGGCAGTGGGGTGCTTAAGTTGGCTTTAACGTGTGCATTAGTATAGAAAGAAGCAAACATTTTAAACGGGAACTTTCAGCAGATTCTTTTATTGCATTGGAGAGATTTACAAGAATGTGTTCTACCCAAATGGCATTTAAAATGTATATAATTGAATTATGCAATTACGCACATTATTATTAAGGTACTTGCATATGTTATGCCAAAAGGAGATGCTAAGCATTCTCACTACTACAGAAGAACTATGGACAAAGAGTAAATTTATCACAGTGATAAAAATTTCAACAGTTAGACATACAGCCAGAGGTATGAAATTAAATTATAATGCAAGATTAAAACACAGCTGGGGCATGGTTCTCATGTTTTCTATAAAGAACATGCTGACAGTGTGGAAAACACGCAGAGAACACCAAAAGAAGAGACATAAAATAAACCATATTATGATTTGATTGATAAAAATTTAAAAAACAGAATGCAACTGATGAGAACACAGAGTTTATGATGAATCAAAAAAAGCAAATATTAAGAAAGAAATGATTTCATTATTATACATGATTTGCAGAAACTTTTTAATTAAAACAAAAAATACAGATAAAATTGTTGAAACACTTTAAAATGAACAAAATCCTATGTTGTATATCTTTATTTATGTATTTTTTTGAGTTGGAGTCTCACTCTGTCGCCCAGGCAGGAGTGTAGTGGCATGCTCATGTCCACCGCAACCTCAACCTGCTGGGTTCAGGCGATCCTTCTGCCTCAGCCTTCCAAGTATCTGGAACCACAAGCACATACTACCACACCCAGCTAATTTTTTGATTTATTGTAGAGACAAGGCCTCGCCAAGTCACCCAGGCTAGTCTCAAACTCCTGGGCTCAGGCAATCCTCTCTTCTTGCCTCCTAAAGTGCTGGGATTACAGGCTTGAAACACCGTGCCCAACACTATGTAAACTTTTTTTTTTTTCTGAGTTGAAGTCTCACTCTTGTTCAGGCTGGAGGACAGTGGCATGCTCCCAGCCACCGCAGCCTTCCAAGTAGCTGGAATAATAAAAATAAGCCGGGCGTGCGCCACCATGCCCGGCTTATTTTTATTATTTATTGTAGAGATGAAGTCTTGCCAAGTTACCCAAGCTGACCTTGAACCCGTGGGCTCAGGCAATCCTCTCATCTTAGCCTCCCAAAGTGCTGGGATTATAGGCATGAGCCACCTCACCTGTCTATATTGTACATCTTGATAAAGACTCATTGCTCTGAGTTTCAAAAAATGTTTTTGAATAATTCAGATATATTGTTTATTAACTTTAAGATATTTTACTTTGCCTTTTGTTAGCTAATATTTTGTCTCAGAAAACTCACTGTAAGAGATTTAGTTTTGAAATACCTTTTTAAGAATCTTCCCCAATATATTTTATTTGGCTTTTTTCATAGTTTATCTTTAATTGCACATTTGATTTTATTCAAAGAATCTGAGAAAAAGAACAGGAAAGACAGGGCTAGGAAAACCAGGACAATTCATAATAAAGTTATAGACGCATCGGCCTGCATTATATTTACACGTGAGAAGATAAAAATGGTGAAATGCAGATGCAGCTTTCAGAAGAAAAGCATGTTGATATCTAATGATGTCTAATGGAAGTGGTTAAATTAAGTAGATGCTAGAAAGGATATTTAGGGTTAATTAGGCATAGAGAATATTAGGGAGTGATTAGAAAATTAATTTGAGGTATCAATTATTTTAACAAAATGAAGGGAAATATAACTACATGAACATAAATTGTGAATTCTAGGCAATGGAAAACTTATTAGGTGTAGACCTATTAAGGTGTGGTTACATTCTAAAAGTTCACTTTATTTTTCTAATAATATTTTCAATGTTTTGCATTTATTATCTAAAAAAATTTAAGAATTAAATATTTTGCTTTAAATGTTTTTTGATTTTAAAGTAATGCCTACCTTTAAAGGGACTGTTTTGATCAGAATGTACAATAACATTTAATTATATTATTTAAACAAGTAAAAAACTAATTTGTATGCTAATGCAATACACTGACAGACAGAAAATGAGAGACATGAAGATAAAATGAAGTTAACACAAAACAGACAAACCTGGGGACAACTAGGAATTTCTAAGGGGGTTCTAACTTGGTTATGTCTTATAGTCTCCAATTCAACTATGTTATTGGTTTTAAACAATGCTTTCATGGAAAAGTCTTTGTAAGCCTCAAGGAGAATAAGTGACACTTGGTGAGCATCTATGATAAAAAAAGAAAAGTAAAGACAAATGTTTTCAGTTGAGTAGATTAAGATTTAATGAGTTAATTTAATGAGTTAAAAACTTAACAGAAGTGTATTTAAAGAGTTACACTGATAATTCCAGTGTATGAATATTGATATTTATACAGAATATGAATAAAAACATATAAAATTCAGAATGATTTCTCTCGTATTGCTTCTTTTCACCAAGAAGTTATCTTATATAACAATTATAGTTTTCATGACTTACCTCAAAAGCTATAATCCTTACCTATCTTGTCCAGAGTTTTCTAATTTTTCCCCTCTCAGACTGACAATTTTCCTTCTGTTGGAATGCACTCTTTTCTTACCACTATTTTTTTTCTTCTCTTCTGGTTGCTAGTTATCATTCATACATAATTAGGTTAAAAAACCTTTGAAATGTGTTCTACTAAAGATTTTACCACCTATTAAATATGAAACGAATCTCATTATTAAGCACAAGAGCCCTCCTTTCTCCATGGTATCTGATAAATAAAGATAAGATTGCAAAATTTAATATCTTATTCAAATGGAACAAAACATGTTATATTCTCATTAATATCTAATCTTATTTCCTAAGAGATTAACTTAGTGACATTTTCCGATCTCATATAACCTTTGATTGCTATTCAGTAAAATAGGACTAGGCTTTAATGTTGTTCTAATTGTTTAAATAGAGAATGAACATTACTATTCAATGTATTACACATAGTAAGTAAAAAAGGCTTTCTATAAATATATATAATTTCTTTTTTATTTTAAAGATGTGGGGTACAAGTCAGAATTGTGTACATAAGTGGTCTACTTACAGGTGAATTTTGGGCCTCTTAATTCACCTGAATTGGAATCATGCACCCTTATTGTTGTTGTGTTCCCCCTCTCCCCAGGCAGTGTCCTGCTATTGTCAATCCCTTTCTTGTAGTACTGTTAGGTATTAAGGGTCCACTTATGAGTGAGAACATATGGTACTCAGTTCTTTGTTTCTGTGATAGATCAATGAGTATGATAGATTTTAAATCCATTCAAGTTGCTGCAAAGTTCATAATTTTGTCCTCATTTATGGCTACATAATATTCCATCACGTACATGTTCCACTATTTTTTTATCCAGTACATTTTTTATGGGCAGCATATTTGGTTCCATGATTTTGCTATTGTGAATTGTGCTACAATAAACATGTGTGCACAGGTGTATTTTTTATAGAATGATTTGAGCTCCTCCGGTATATTCCCAGAAGGGGGATTGTTGGGTCATATAGAGGGTCAACTTCTAGTTATTTTAGAGATCACCACACTATTTTCCATAGAGGTTGAACTAGTTTGCACTTCCACCAACAGTGTAGAAGTATTCCCTTTTCCCTCATCCTAGCCAACATCTGTTGTTTTTGTTGCATTAATGACAGCCATTCTTACTGGCGTTAGGTGATATCTCAATGTAGTTTTAATTTGCATTTATCTGGTAATTAGTGAGGCTGAGCATTTTTTCATGTGTCTGTTGGCTGTTTGTCAGTCTTCTTTTGAGAAGTGTCCATTTGTGTCTTTTTCCCACTTTTTTTTTTACTTGTTTTACTTTTATTTTTTTCTTTTCTGATTGGTCAGTAGACAGCTTTGTAATTATTCAATTGACAATGTAATTAATTTTTTTTACTTTTAAAGATGTGGGGTACAATACAGGGTTAGGTATACAGTTTTACCCACATTTTAATGGGGCTATTTGACAGTTGCATTTTTATACACCAAAAACAAGCAGGAAGAGAATCAAATAAAAGGTAGAATCCATTCACAATAGCCACAAAAAAATGAAAAATACCTTGGCAACTTTCTAGCCAGAGAAGTGAAATACTTTTACAAGAAAAACTACAAAACACTTCTCAAAGAAATCAAAGAACACAAACAAATGGAAAAGTACTCCATGCTCTGGGACTGGAAGAATCAACATTGTTAAGATGTCCATCCTACCCAAAGCAATTTACAGATTCAACGCAATACCCATTAAATTACCATCATTCTTCTCAGACCTGGAAACAGCAAAACAGAAATTCATATGGAAACAAAAATGACCACAACAGCCAAAAAAATCCTCGACAAAAGAAACAAAATAGGAGGTATCATGCTTTCGGACACTAAACATTATTATAAGACTACAATAATCAAAACCGCCAGGTGTTGGCACAAGAACAGGCATATAGACCAATTGAACAGGGTCGAGATTATGGAAGTAAAACTTCAATTTCTCAACCAACTTATCTTTGACAAAACATCCACCAACAACCACTGAGAAGGGGGCAACCTATTCAGTAACCGGTGCTGGGAAAACTGGCATGTGCATGCACAAGATTGAAACCGGACCCCTACCTATCACGATACACAAAAATCAACTCTAAATGGGTCAAAGACTTAAACCTAAAACCTTAAACTATAAGACTCTTAGAAAATGCAGGAGACACCCTGATGGAAATTGAAATAGGTAACCAATTCCTGATCAAACCCCAAAAGTCCATGCTATAAGAGATAAGATAGAAAAGTGAGACCACATTAAAGTGAAAGCTTTTGCAAAACAAAAGAAAACATCAAGAGAGTGAGGAGACAGCACACAGAATGGGCAAAAACATTTGACAACTGCATATCTAACAAACATCCAGGATCTACAAGTAACTCAAAGTGACAAAAGGATATGTATATCTTATACACGTTTTAAATTTTTAAATAGAGTTTTTAGAAATTAAGGCCTTTTATATCTATATTGAATATCAATAATACTGAATTCCTTAAAGTTCCAAACACATCAACCACTTAATGCCAATATTAAACTATTATGAAATTGTTTTGTGTATTTGTAGATATAAGTCATTGTGCATTAAAAAATTAGAGTGATAAAACCCATGCATACAAAGTACATTTTCAAAAATACAGAGGAAAACATTAATAAAAGAATACTTGAGCAAAACAAAATAAAATAAAAGGCAATATGATTTGTGCTTTAGGCACATACTTCTTGTATGTGTTAAAAACTGACACTTATGCTAATCTAAATTATTTGTATTTTTTTCTGTTGGGCAACTTTGATGATTGTAATATTTCTATATTTTATATGCTCAGTATGACTTCTGAAATACAGAACCTGCAATTTCTAATCCAAAGGCAAAAAAGACACTTCACTTAGCTTAGTTTTATTAACTTGCAGAAAAATGAGGAAAAAAGTACATTTGGACTTAAATTGTTATCTTTTTCTCCATGATCCGTTATAAAGCAGCAATGACTATTAGCAAATAGGTGCCGGACAATGCTCAAGACATCAAATTTTTAAGCTTTTTTTAATTACTGTGTTTATATTTTCTTTGGCAAAGATTTAATACCTTTACTACACAAATTTTGTACAACATTTTTCAAATACTGAAGTATTTAGAATTGATTTTATTTATCATTAATAGCAATTAAATATAGTGTGGATTATGCAATATCATTATAATTCATAAAATAGCTCAGGAGGTTTTCTATATCATAATTATCAAATTATCACCAGTATACTATATCTAGTAGAAGTTGCACATGATTTTTTTCTTAAAAATCTAAACAATAATAAAAAAATATGAATACAGACAGGGAAAAGAAAGAGTTTTCTTCATAGTGAAAACAATTCAATGAAAATCTGTTCATACACCTTTATTTCTGATTCTTGCAAAACTTTAATATTGTAAGACAATATTTGAAAATATTTGAAATACAAAATTTGCTCAACAAGACTTACTCCTCAAGGTCATACGTCTTGCAGCTTTGCAAGATGCTGTTTTTGGCACATAGGAACCAGGGCTCTGGTACCAGTGTCTCATTAGCTTCCTCCACAAAGGGATGAATGCCCTTTCAGAAGAATTAAGGGGAAAGTCAGATAAAACTAGGGCAGAAATTGCTGCCATGGATACAAAGCTGGACTCACTACTAAAGTTTCATATCTGAACAAGTTGTTGCACGAAACTGTGGGAAGAGCAGAGAAACAAATAGAAAATCCTGCTGCTAAAAGAAGCTATTCCAAGGACAGCACAACAAGCATGACCCCAGCTTAATTTAGCTCTCCCAGTGAAAGTCACCCACACACCATTGGCATGGAGATCCTGGTAATGAAGGAGAATGCAGGGATGGCGAATACATCAAAATCATTCTGGAGACAATCGATAGTAATTTTTACAATATTTAAATGAGGATAAAAATCAATATACCTTAGAAAGATATCCAAGCTTCCATGTAGCTAAAAGAATGGGAATGACAAAACTGATAAAAATTAAATACAAACTGTCAGATTTAAAAAATGAAGATAAAATAGTGAAAGTTTTGCCAGCCAGAAATGGGAGTTAAATTTGTGCAATACATTGTCTCCTCTTAATGTAACCCTTTCTTAAACAAGAAAGAAAAATATACGCTTGTAAAAACAAAATGAAATAAAAAACAAAACATTTTGGATTATGTTAATAAATTTAGATACCCTTAATTATAGAACTTGTTAAATAATAGTTTTCAACATCTGTAATGTTTTAAATTTCTGGGTAAGTTTTTTAAATTACTTAAATGTGTTTTTAAAAACTAAAATTAATTGAATGAAGGTACAGAAATTAAAAATTCAGAAGGGAGAAATTATATGGAAGTTGTATATTGGTTAAATTTATATTACATTATTAATTGAAGAAGATATTTCACATATTTGGTGTGATCATTATATCATCCTTTTAAACATCTAGAATGTCATGTATATGCCCTAATAGTACTCAGTCATTAAGAAAATCTGCCTGAAAGAAGTATACAAAATTACAGGATAGGGATAGACAAATGATAAGGTGGTTTTAATGGGATGAAGTGCTTTAAGCTATAGGGCAGTAGGAAATTCTAGAGTATACCTTACATATGGGAGACCTACATAAAGGAAGCACAAGTGAGTAATGTTTGATAGGTAAATATGAGTTTACTAGACATATTTACCAGCCAAGGTGGAATGGCATTCTAGACAATATATTTTAGTCAAGTCTTCAAAGTGTGAAGCAGTGTTATGATTTTAGAAAACTGCAAGCAGTTTTTTACATCAAGAGGATCAATTGGGGAAGCTTTATTAACACATGGGTGAGAGTTTTAATTCACCTATAATTGCAGTAGGCTTTATTTTCTGAGGCATAGTAACTAAACATAAAATTAAAAAAATATATTTTCTATGCCAAAGTTCAAATCCTTTACACAACTTCGCAATTTGTTTGCCATTCTTAATTTCTACTAAATAAAGTTTCTATATCTGTGTTATTTAATATGATAGTGACTAGCCAAATGTGGCTATTTAAATGTAAATAAATTTAAAGATTCAGTTTCTCAGTTGCACTAACCACAGTCCAAATGTTTAACTGCTTAATAGCTACATATAAGTGACTGCCATAGTGGACTGTATAGTTATAGAACATTTCCATCATCTCAGGACTTTCTTCTGGACAGTGCTAATTATAAGCACTACCATTGGAGAGGACACAGAGAGAGGAATAGAGGGAAAAGAAAATCTGGAAACCTACTATACAGGTAAGGTGATGAAGAAGTTTTTATGACACACTCAGACCTTGAAGCATTGTCCTTTTGACAACAGAAAGCACTAAAATAAAGCAGGGAAACATGATGAAAGTATTTGTATATGAGAAAACTAAAGAAAAAAGCTTGTAATTAATTGAATTTCTATTTGAGTCAGCCATTGTGCTAGCAAATGGATCCAGTCTCATCGTTTCCCCACATTCACACTCTGTGATGCAGGCATTCAAAACTACTTTCAGGCCCCTGGTACAAATGGGCTGTTTTACACCCTGGCACAAAATTTCTCCATGTCTCTTCAATCCCAGCATCCAACTACTCTTCTGCCATCAGCAAAGACTTTACTTCTATTGGAAGGTTTCTCAAACCTGCCACCAAAAACTACCTTATTTGTCTTCCTTTGTCCTCCTGTAAGACAGTCTCCTAGCATCCCCTACACATGATTATAATTATAATTTCATGCTCTTCATCCCCTGTTAAAATGTATGATACAAGAGAGCATGAGCCATATTTAGACAGCTTACCATTTTATTCTTATCACATTCAACAATGACTGATATAAAATCAACATGTTTTTAAACCTCAATTACATTTAACTTTAGAAAGAAGTCACAAGGTAGCTATTACATTGCCTCATTTTGTATGCTAGGAATCTAAGTCTTAAATAGGCTAAATAATTTACTCAGGTTCAGTCAACTAACAGGCCAAACACTGCAATTTGAAGCTATATAGTTCATACTTGGCTCTACTGGCACTGTGAAGACTGTATTACAGTAGGAGTGATAATAGATCTTGGAAAGCTATTTAAATACTATTGCAATAGGATGTAAAATAAGAATTTAATTAAGTTAGAAATATAGAAATAGAGAAAATATTAGTCATATGAGGTATTAAGAATATTTCCACAGAATTTTTTTTCACCATTGGAATGAGAAGACGGTAATGGAAAGACAGAAATCAACTAATTACTCCTAGATTCTGGATTGAAGTGATTCAGGAAATAAAGTTGTAATATATAAATATAATATAGACTAAACAAAATATTTTGAGAAGCAATTATTGGTATTTTGTGTTTAGCTGTTTTTGGTACATTCAGGCAAAAAAACTTAGCAATGGGATAGAGGAAAAAAATCAGAGAAAGAGAGGAGAGTTCACCATTTGTTGAGCTAGAAAATGATTTAAAAATCCTGAGTTTATAAGTACAAATAACCAAAAGAAGTTAGTGACCTCTCTCAGAGTGAATATTTAAAATAGGAAAAAAGGTAACTAAGAAGAGAATAGACAGCACTGATTATGAGGCAATACCAATGTTTAAGTTTAAGACAAAGCAAAATGAGCTCCAAACAAAATCTGAGAATTAGCTGCTATAAATGTAGAAGAGGAAACAGATGGAATAGTCATGAAAACATATCCAGAACACTATCCAGGATGTGGTGGTACTATTGCAATGAGTTGACAAATATAATTATGTAGTGTTTACTTTTGTACATTTTGTGGTTTCGAAATTGAATTATAGAGCACAGTAAGAAAATACACACACACACACACACACGCACACACACACACACATACACATGAATAATATACAGGGTGAGAAAAGGGGACAGATAAGGTTCAAGTTAATATTTTTTCTTTTGTAACTCAATAAACTTTGACTTATTTGAAAACAGTTACATTGTGATGCTTTTACATTTTATATTTCATTTTGAATGCCATTTTATTTTATTTTTATTTATTTATTTATTTATTTTTATTATGTTATTGTGGGGTACAGTTAGGGGTTAGGCATACAAAAATGTTTCGTTCAGGTACCCTTGTTGATAAGAGGTGTCTCCCCATCCCCAGACAGATACCCACCACCATTAATCCCATCCTCCCCCTCCCCCCCCCCAGTTTCAGTCACTGTCAGTCATTTTCTTGTGGTATTACGTTGGATGATCAAGGTCTACTATATGAGTGAGAACATGTGATACTTAGTTTTTTGTTTCTGTGAGAGGTCACTCAGTATTATGGACTCTAGTTACATCCAGATAGCTGCGAAATGCATGATTTCATTCTTCTTTATGGCTGCATAGTATTCCATCGTGTATATGTACCACATTTTTTTAATCCAGTCCTCTTTTGATGGACAGCATGGTTGCTTCCAGGTTCTTGCTATTGTGAACAATGCTGCGATAAACATACGTG
>CAUYQG010039753.1:0-46754 GCA_963574415.1 Tarsius wallacei | reverse complement strand
TGAATGCCTAATGGGTGTCATGTGCTGTTTGTTCGAGTAGGAGAGAAGAGGTTTTTTTTTTTTTTTTTTAATTTGGGATATTGAACAGGCTTCATTTAAATGTGCTATATTTCATATGTTTATATATATATATATATATATTTTTTTTTTTTGAGTTGGCATCTCCCTCCGTCGCCCAGACTGGAGTGCAGTGGCCACTTCCGGCCACCGCAGCCTCGACCTGCTGGGCTCTGGCGATTCTTCCACCTCAGCCTTCCAAGTAGCTGGAACTACAGGCGTGCGCTACCACACCCGGCTAATTTTTTTGATTTATTGTAGAGATGAGGTTTCGCCTGCCCAGGCGGGTCTCGAACCTGCGGGTTCAGGCAATCCACTCACCTCAGCCTCCCAAGGCACGGGATTACAGGCTGAGCCACCGAGCCCGGCTATGTGTTTATATTTTTAATTGTAATAACTTAAAATTCTTCTTATTCTTCTTCTTTTTTGTTTGTTGTTGTGTTTGTTTGTTTGTTTGTTTTGCTACTTTCATGGAGTCTGGAGATAACCTAGTAGTTATATAACAAGGTTGTATTACTATTCAAACTCATCTATTTACCCATTTCCTCTTTTTTCCTCTTTTCTTCTTCACATAAATTCTAGGATCAGTTGCTGAGAGAAAAGAGGTAGACAAGAGAAAGAAAGAGATATGACACTTTCCTTTAGTTATAACTGTGTCTAACTTCTGCCACCTTAGTGTAAATCAGGCTGCGGGCAGTAGCTCACACTTGTAATCCCAGCACTTCGGGAGGCCAAAGTGAGAGGATTACTTGAGCTCAGGAGTTCAAGACCAGCTTGGGCAACACAATGAGAACTCATCTCTACAAAAATAAATAAATAAATAAATAAAAATTAGTCTTGTGTGAGACCCCCAACTCACACACATACAAAAAGCAAGTCCTGTGGATTTCAGATCCTGTAAGCTTTCTTATGTCTGTTTCTGACCAATTTTGTGCTGGGTAGCTAAATGCTGCAAATTCAAGACTGAGTTTATGACTCTTTCTGAAATGGTGTCATCATATATTTATAAATGACATATCAGTTCTGGGCTCTAGATTCCTAGAAATTATGTTGAGACCCTTCAAATAATGAATGTGATTCTGCACATAAGAATCAGGTGCATTCTCCTTGGAATCCTTTCGATTATAAGGATCAGAACAAGTGATGGCAATATATTAAACATTTTAAAATCTTCATAGTCTCCTGATGCCTCAACATCCAGCAGCCCACCCAACTGATCAGGTATACCACTGAGGTAAAGCTGGTCCCTGTCACAAGTTTCCTCTCTTGTCTTCCCCAACTGTGACCTAGTGACATTCAAACACACCAGTGAAATTCCCTCACACCTTTTGCTTGGGTACTCCACTCTGACTTCCAATAAAGGCACTTGTCCATGGATTCATTCTCTCTCTCTCTCTCTGTCTGTGTCTGTCTCTTTTCTTTATTCTTTCTCTGTCTCTCTTCTTCTCCTTCTTTCTCTCTCCTCCCTTTCTCCCCTTGCACCTACCTGATTGAACCTGCTCCCTGGGAGCTCCTATATAGACCCTGTGTGGTGGAACTTACCATGCCTCCTGTCTCTAGGACCTGTGAGTATAATAGATTCTTTAATTTCACATGCTTCTCCCAGTGTGACTTCAGTGGCTATATTGGAGGGTAAGCAGGAGATCACCAGCAATTCACATTTCCGCCATAGATACCTCCAATTTAATGTAAGGAGAGTCCCACAGCCTTTGCAGGTTCTGGACCCAGTAGAGGGAGTTACCTGGAGTCCATAAGACTGCATTGTTCCAGAGAGGAAGCTCATGATGGGCCTCCCTTATCCTCTGGGACCCAGGTTGTGCATATCATCATTTTGAGAGCAGAGCCACCACCAGCATGCATCTTGTCCTAGGGCCCCAAAGCTCCTAATCTATCTCCTTGGGGTCCTCCAACATCCAACCACATCCACCTAGAAGGCTCTAGTGCTGTGACGCCAGTTGGAACCAGCTGTGTAGCCAGGACCCCAGTCACACACTGTTCTTTATCCCAGAAAACAGGCAGTCCATCATAGTGGGGAGGCTGCCAACAGCAAATTGGGAGCTGATGCATTCACTCCCCAGAACTTGAGAGACAGCTGCCTGCCTGGGGCCTGCTACAACCATCACCAGCAACCCCAACACTTTCAGCAGTAAAGTAGGTACCCTACCCCATAGGCCTGTGGACCAGCCCAACCAGGACTGCTACTGACAGGAACCTACCCTCTTCAGAGCAAAATTACTGCATGTCCACACATGCCCTGGAGGGGCATAAGGACCAGTTGGATCCAGACATGCTGCAACCATCAGTGACTCCCCTCAGCCTTCAGCAGCAGAACAGTTATGTACTCATGCACATTGCTCAGAGGACCAAGAACCAGTCCATCCAGGCCTGCTACCATCACCAGTGACCTTACTTCTCCACTGGTGAAGCTTCCTCATACCTTCACATGCCGACCAGGATGTGAGGATTGGCCCGCTGTTGCTGGAAAACTCACCCCCTCCAGTGAAAGAGCTGCTGTGAACCCATGTTTTCCCCTGCCAGGGACCCTAAACTAACTTCTCTGGTGTCCCTGGCTCCAGCAAGGCCATGCCACAGCCTCTACAAACAACCATAGTCTAGGCCATTGAGATACTCACAGACACCACTAATGCTGATTACAGCTGAAGAAATCATTTGAACATACTACACTACTGCACCCACCCAGAACCAAAGTCAAAGCACACTACCCATCTGAAAAGCCTGCAGGACAACATTAACTGAATAAATATTTGCATTATGTGAATTTCCAGAGAAACAAGAGAGAAGAAAAGGCATAGGAAACTTAAATAATGAAATTATAGCTGAAAACTTCTCAAGTCTGGGGATAGATATGAACATTTAGATACAGAAAGCAGAAAAATCAGCAAATAAACACACTCCAAAAGGTCCTCTCTGAGGCACATTGTAGTCAAACTGCCAAATGTCAAACACAAAAACAGAATTCCAGAAATAACAAGAGAAAAGTATCAAGTTATATATAAGAGAATCTGCAACAGACTAACAGCAGATTTTTAACTTAGAAATCTTATAGGCCAGAAGAAATGATACATTCAAAGTGCTGAAAGGAAAAAAAAAGCAAAACAACCTTCAATCAAGAATATTATACCCAGCAAATCTATCCTTAAGAAATGAAGGCTGGATAAAGTCTTTCCCAGACAAATAAAAACCTAGGGAATTCATCACCACTAGACCAATCCTATAAGAAATGCTTAAGAAAATCCTACATTTGGAAGCAAACGGACCATACTTATGATTATGAAAATGTGGAAGAATAAAACTCACTCATAGAACAGATACACAAATGAGAAAGAAATGAATCAAACATTATAACCACAGAAAATCACAAAACTGCAAAGATATACAACCAGAGAGGAGTAAAGTAACAAAGGCTATACAAAATAATCAAGAAACAACAGGATATAAAATGACAGGAGTAACTCCTCACCTATCAATAATAACTTTGAATTTAAATAATTTAAATTCCACAGTTAAAAGATGCAAACTAGCTGAATGATTAAAAAAATACAACTGTATGCTGTCTACAAGAAACTCAATTTACCTATAAAAACACACATAAGCTGAATGTGAAGGGACAGTAAAATAAATTCCATGTGAATGGAAATAACAAACATGCAGGAGTAGCTATACTTGTATCAGATAAAATAGATTTTTCATTTTAAAAAAAGGAGATAAAAAGGCCATTATATAATGATAAATAAATTAATTCAGCAAGAGGATATAAAATTATAAATATATGTTCACTCAATGTCAGAGCATCCAGATATATAAAGCAAATATTTAATAGAGTGAAATAAAGAGATAGGTCCTAATACAATAATATTTGGAATTTTAACACCCCCTCTCAGTATTGGACAGATAATCTAGGCAGAAAATCACACAAAAAAAATTAGACTTAAACTGCTCTACTGACCAAATAAATTTAACAGACATTTACAGAACATTAAATCCAACAGCTGTAGAATACACCTTCTTCTCAACAGTACATGAAAAATTCTCCAGAATAGATCATATGTTAGGTCACAAAACAAGCCTCAACAAATTTTAAAATGTTGAAATCATATCAAGTATCTTTTCAGACCACAATGCAATAAAACTAGAAATCAATAACAAGATAAACTTTGAAAGCTGTACAAATGCATAGAAATTAAACAACTTGCTCCTGAACAATCAATGAGTCAATGAAGAAATTAAGGAGGAAATTGAAAAATTTCTTGAAATAAATAAAAATTGATACACAATATACCAAAACCTATGAAAATACAGTAAAATCAGTAACAAAAGGAAAGTTTATAGCAATTAACACCTACATCAAAAAAGTTGAAAGGCTTCAAATAAACAACCTAATGATGCACCTCAAGGAACTAGAAAAGCAAGAGCAAACAAAACTCAAAATTAGTACAAGGAAGGAAATAAATATTTGAGTAGAATTAAACAAAATAGAGACTAGAAAAAAATACAAAAGATCAACAAAAGAAAATCTGATTTTTTGGAAGAGATAAATAAAATCAGAAACAAAAAATGGGACATTACAACTGATGCCACAGATATACAAAGGATCATGACAGACTATTATGAACAACTACATGCCAACAAGTTGGGAAACCTAGTGGAACTGAATAAAATCTTGGACATATACAACATACCAAGATTAGACCAGGGACAAACAGAAATCTTGAACAGAACAATAATGAGTAATGAGATTGAATCAGGAATAAAAAGTCTCCCAACAATGAAAATTCAAGGGCAGGATATCTCTGCTGAATTCTATCAAACTTATAAAGAAAAACTAACACCAATTCTTCTCAAAATATTTTAAACAATTGAAAAGGACAGAATTATTCCTAACTCATTTTATGAAGCCAAGATACCAAGCCCAAGATACCCTGATACCAAGACCACAAAAACAAACAAACAAACAAAAAACCCACAACAAAAAGGGAAACTATAGGCCAACATCCCTAATAAACATAGACGTAAAAATCTTCAACAAAACACTAGCAAACCAAATCCAACAGCAAATAAAAATGTTATATGCCATAATCAAGTAGGATTTATCTCACAGATGCAATGATGATTCAACATGCCCAAATCAATAAATGTGATATATCACATCAACAGAATGAACAAAATCCATGTGATCTCCTTAGTAGACACAGAAAAAATATTTGATAAAATTAAACATCGCTTTATGATAACAACTCAATAAATTAGATAAAGAAGGAACATAATCCAACATAATAAAAGGAATATATGACAAACCCACAGCTAACATTATACCTAACAGGGAAAAGCTGACAGCTTTTCCTCTAAGAACCAGAATAAGACAAGGATGCCCACTTTCACCACTCTTATTCAAAATACTATTAACTAGAGAAATTAGGCAAGAGAAAGAAATAAAGATCATCCAAATTGCAAAAGGGGAAGTTAAACTCCTTTTTTTGCAGACTGTGTGTGATATTATATACAGAAAAACCTAAAGACTCCATAAAAAACTCTTAGCACTGATAAACCCATTCAGTAAAGCTGCAGAAGACAAAATTAACATGCAAAAATCAGTAACATTTCTATATTCAAATAACAAACTATCTAAAAAGTAAATCAAGAAGGCAATTTCATTTATTTGCTATCACTGCCAAAATAAATAAATAAATAAATATCTAGGAATAAATGTAACCAAAGAAGTGACACATATCTGCAATGAAAATTACAAAATACTAATGAAAGAACTGGAAGATAATACCAAAAATGGAAGAACATCCTGTAAATGAGAAGAATTATTATTGCTAAAAATGACAAATACTTCCCAAAGTGATCTGTAGATTCAATGTAATCTCTGTCAGAATACCTACAACAACCTCCACAGAAATAGAAAAATCAATTCTAGAATTTGTATGAAACCATAAAAGACACCAAATAGCTATAGTAATCCTGGGTAAAAAGAACAAAGCTGGAGGAATAACATTACCTAACTTCAAAATACAAAGCTGTAGTAATCAAAACAGCATGATACCAGTATAAAAATAGACACAAAGACCAGTAGAATGAACTACAGAACCCAGAAATGAATCCATGTATTTAAAGACAGCTGCTTTTTGACAAAGGTGCCAAGAATACAGATTGGGAAAAGGACACCCTCTTCAATAAATGATGCTGGGAAAACTGGATTCATATGTAGAGGAATGAAACTAGACTCCTATCTTTCTGTATATACAAATTAACTCAAAATAGATTAAAGACTCAATGTAAGACTCAAAACTATAACTACTAGAATAAAACATACAGGAAATACTTCAGGACATTTGTCTGAGCCAAGATTTTATGGGTAAGACTTCAGACAATAAAAGCTAAAATAGGCAAGTTGGATTATAAAAGACTAAAAAGCTTCTGACAAGAAAGGAAATAACCAACAGAGTGAACAAACAACCTGTAGAATGGGAGAAAATATTTTAAAACTATTCATCTGACAAGGGATAAATATCCAGAATATTCAAGGAACTCAAACAACTCAACAGTAAAAAACAATAACTCAATTTCAAAAATGGGCAAATAATCTGAATAGACATTTCTCAAAAGACATACAGGTGGCCAACAAATATATGCAAAAATGTTCAATAACACTAATCATCAGGGAAACATAAATCAAAATAATCACGAGACATCATCTCACCTTAGAATGGCTACCATCAAAAAGACAAAAAATAAAAAATATTGGCAAGGATGTAGAGAAAGGGAACTCTTACACACTGTTCATGGGAATGGATTGGTATAGACACTAAGAAGAACAGTATGGGGATTCCTCAAAAAACTAAAAATAGAACTATCATATAATCTAGCAATCCCATAAGGGTATTTATCCAAAGGATGGAAAATAAGTATATCAAAGAGGAATCTGTACCCTCAAGTTTATTTCAGCACTATTTACAATAGCCAAGAATCTACATAAGTGTTCATTAACAGATGAATGGATGAAGACAATGTAATACCTATCAGAATACCTATGACAACCTCCACAGAAATAGAAAAACCAATCCTAGAATTTGTATGAAACCAAATAAGACACCAAATAGCTAAAGCAATCCTGGGCAAAAAGAACAAAGCTGAAGATATCAAAGTGATACAGATAAGAAATGGAGTAATATTCAGCCATACAAAAGAATGAAATCCTGTCTGAATAAGCCTAGAGACCATTATATTAAGTGAAATAAGTTAAACCTAGAAATATAAATACTGCTTGTTCTCACTCATGTGGGAGCTAAAAAGGATAAGCTCATAGAAGTAGTGAGTAGAACTGTTGTTATTAGTGGTTGAAAAGGGCAGATGGGAGGGGAGGATACAAAAAGATTGGGTAATGGATACAAAATTACAACTAGATAGGAGTAAGTGCACAATGAGTATTTAATCAAAATACCTACATTAAAGTTAATGCAAGAAATTAAAAAAATTTTTTAGAGTCGAGGGTTATATACCTATGTTTGCTACCTAGGTATATTGCATCCTTGTGAGGTTTGAACTTCTATTGAGCCCATCACCCAGGTGGTAGAATATGGTATTCAGTGGATAGTTTTTCAACCTTACCCTCCCCTTTCTTCCTCCCCTCTTAAAGAGTGCCTTAGGGTCTGTTGTTCTCATTTCTGTGCCCATGTGTATTCAGTGTTTAGCTCCCACTTATTAGGGAGAACACGTGAAATTCAGTTTTCTGTTTCTGTGATAATTCACTTAGAATGATAGTCTCCATCTGCATCTATGTGGCTGCAAAGGACATGATTTTGTTCTTTTTTATGGCTGAATAGTATTCCATGGTGTACATATAACACATTTTCTTTATCTAGTCTACTGTTGATGGGCACCTAGGTTAATTCCATGTTTTGCTACTGGGTTAGTGTTGTGACAAACATGTGAATCCAGATATCTTCTTGGTAAGCGATTTGTGCTCCTTTGAGTATATACCCAGTAGTGGGACCACTGAGTCAAATGGTAACTCTTTTAGTTCTTTGAGAAGTCTTCAATCTGCTTTTCACAGTGGTTGAACTAGCTTATATTCCCACCAATAGTATAGGAGCATTTCGTTTTCTCTGCAACCTCGTTAACATCTGTTGTTTTATGGATTTCTAATAAAAGCCATTCTGACTGATGTGAGATGATATCTCATTGTGGTTTTAATTTGCATTTCTCTGATGATTAGTGATGTTGAACTTTTTTTTTAATTGGGGTCTCACTTCATCACCCAAACTGGCATGCAGTGGCACAATCATAGCTCACTACTTCCTAAACTCAGGTGATCCTTCTGCCTGAGCCGCCCAAGTAACTGGGACTACAGACACATGTCACCTCACCCGGCTGATTTTTTGACTTTTTATAGAGACAGGGTGTCACTATGTTGCCTAGGCTTATCTTGAACTCCTGACCTCAAACAATCCTCCCACCTCGGCTCCCCAAGTGCCAGGATTACAGGCATGAGTCACCACAGTCAGCCTGATGTTGAACACTTTTTTATATGCTTGTTGGCTACTTGCATATCTTCCTTTGAGAAGTGTCTGTTTATGTCCTTTTCTCACTTTTTAATAGGGTTTTCATGTTTTTCCTGTTGATTCTTTTGAGTTCTTTGCAAATTCTGGATATTATTCTTTTGTCAGTTCACAGTTTGCAAATATTTTTCTCCCTTTCTGTAGGTTGTCTGTTAACTTGGTTGCTGGTTTCTTTTGCTGTGCAGAAGCTCTTTAGTTTGATTAGGGTCTACTTGTTCGTTTTTGTTTTTGCTGCTTTTGCTTTTGAGGTCTTGGCCATGAATTCATTGCCAAGGCCAATGTCCAGAAGAGTGTTTCCTAGGCTTTCTTCTGGGATTTTTACAGTTTGAAGTCTTACGTTTAAGTCGTTAATCCTTTTGTATATGGTGAGAGGAAGGAGTCCAGCTTCATTCTTCTGCACATGGTCAGTCAGTTTTCCCAGCACCATTTGTTAAATAGAGTATCCTTTCCTCAGTGTTTGTTTTTGTTGGCTTTGTCAAAGAAGAGATGGTTGTAAGACAGCAGTTTTATTTCTGGGTTCTCAATTCTGTTCCTTTGGTCTTTGTGTCTATTTTTTGCACTAGTTAAAATTGACTTATTTCCTTATCTTCAAAAATGCTATTCCCAAATTAAATATTAAAAATCTATTGGAATTAAAAGCAAATATAAATTATATTCAATAACTGATAAGCCTTAAACAAAATAATTAATAAAATTTAAACAAAGCTGAAAATGCTTATTTAATACTTGAAATGTCATAAATCTTATTATACATTTTATAGAAATTAAACTATGTGATTTCAGCATTTAATATCCATATTTTGCTAATCTAACAAATTAGTATCATACTTTATAAATTTTTGTATCTAGAGTTATATATATATACAAACTAAAGTGATGTAAATTACTGAAGGTAATATTGTGCAGTTTAGGGCTGTTAACAATAGGCCACATAGTCCTGGACTTTAATTCTATAGCACATGATACAATTATTTGCTCCAGCTAAGGCCCTCCTAATGTCAGAACAAGGTGACTGACATTATTTCGCATTTAACTGAAGGCAGCAACTTCAGAAGTCTCCCTTTACTACATTCAGTTTGGACACCTAATGAAAGTTATCTAAGTGATATTACTCTTCCTCATATTTGGAGATATCTAGGGGTATGACTGTTTGTACAAGATTATGCCTGCTTTTTGACCAATATTTGCTCCACATGAGTATATGACAATGTTTTCTGGTGTAAGGTCTGGAATGGCAATTTGCAAAGCCCATCTCCACTTACAACTTTGCTTTTGGGGATCATGAATGTTCTGAAATATTCTTCTTAAAATACTGACCTAATTATTAACTGGTCTATCTGAGACAGCTAAACTATGCTATTCAATTTGAAACAAAACCTCAAAATGCCCTGAAGAGATTTCTCTTGTATTTTCTTGAATTAGAGTTGTAAAAGCTATGCAAAGTTACTGTTTCTACCGAGAATCAACTAATGTTTTGCTTGTTCAGATAAAATATAAGCTAGAATAAGGAATACACATCAATGACCAGATAGGCTTAGGTTCAGATCCCACTTCTGCCACCCCCAGTTAAGTTATTTGGAGCAAATTATATAACCTTTCTGAGCCTCAGTTTCTTCATCTATAAATGAGATAATTCCTCACTCATAATGCCATTGTGAAAGTTAAATGACATAATCACTGTAGAGAGCCTGGCATACAGTAAATTCTGAAAAAATAGTAATTATCAGTATTGACTGGGAAATAATTATGAAAATTGGCTATGTGAATTCATTAATCAGTCAATTAAATATGTATTGATCCTGCTATATGCCAGGCAACTGGGAAAAGTACTCAGGTTTTCACTAGGAGCTTCATATTTTGTGGGGATATAGACATTCATAATAGAGAGATAGAAGTGTCATGCAAGCACAAATAATGGAATATCTAACTTTGCCTGGGCAGCAAGGAAAGGATTCTTAAAGAAGGTAGAATTAAGCAAGCAAGATGAGTAGGAATTTGCCAGGAAAGAACAAAAAGAGCATTTGGTGCAGAAGATTGTAAAGGCACAAAGTTAAGAAAGAGCTTTTCACAGTCAAGAAAAGTGAGAAGTTGGAGAGGGGCAGAATAGCCATGTTAGGCCCCTTAGATGGCTAAATTGAACCAACAAGACCCAGCTGACAAGCTTGAAATTAGATCAGAGGTGCCATGCTAATCCTTCAACAGTGTGGCTCTAATTGAAGTCAAAGAAAATTTGTGTTCTCTGAGTGTGTCACTTTTGATGAGCTGACTTAAGAAAGGATTGATCAAACCCTTTGGCACAATAATATTTGTTTGTTAGTACACACCACTTTTCTGAAAACATACCAAAGTTGGGGTCAGAAAGGAAATTGCTATTTTGGACCTGAGACTCATGATTTCCAGCTCTTCATTCCCCTATAATTTCTGTGATGGGTTGCCCTTTTCACCAGGAACACCCTTGTACAGATTCTAAAAATTGCTATACGGGAAATGCATGGTTCTTAGTTAATAACAAAACGGTGCTCAATTCCAGAAGCTGGAAGGGAGGTTGACACAAAATTTCTCTGTAGAAAATATAGCCTGAAATCTTATAACATGATACGAAAATCTTCTAAAGTTTTGATTTGAAACCAATGAAGGTACACCATGGCTAAAGCATCAGAAAGAATTAAGCTATGAAGGAAGAAAAAGCCTTGCAGCTGTAGACAAACACCCTAGGTCGGGCATAACCTGACAAGGCAAATAATTCCATTGCTAAAGACACCTCCAAACGCCTGCAACAGATCTCCAAGGGAAAATAACTGCTTTACCGCTCATCTAGAGGAAACTGTCCAAGTATAGCAGTTATTTCCAACACAATCTCATTGATGTGATGTAAAGCAGAGTACTGATGGTTGTATAGGTGGGAATCCATCCATAGGCTCTGAGCACAAGTCTTCCAACGCCACAGAAATTAAATTCATCCTGGAATGAGCTAGCTGTATGATCTAACACCACTGATACCTCTTCATAAACCATGGATTCACCTACTACATGGTTTGAATAATGACTGAATTCCAAGGGAAGAAGCTTTTATTTACATTCAGTAAATATTACAGTATTCTTCTCTAACTGTAATCTCTCATTATCTTCCAAGATTTCACACTATTTAGATGAATTCTATGAAAAATCTACACTAGACAATAGCTCTTTATTCATTTTTAAAAAATAAAAGCCAACCATTTGTTTTAATCCACTCACCATTCCGTGATTCAGCCACCCTGGGATAAAATTATCAAGCAATTTCGGGTATATCATCTCTCTGTCATAGGCATAAATGATCCAGAACACCGCTACAACAAACTGGAAGAAAAAAAAAGAGATCTTTTATTTCAAGTTCGTCAACTATCCACAGCATACAATTTGTTGGTTATCTATTGTTAAAAGAATCCAACAGAATTTGGGATCTGTGACAAAAGACAGATCAGTAAACCTGCTGGTGATTGGAAAGATAGTTCTAGCTTCATTCCACTAGGGGTAGCAGTTAAGGTGACTCTTCTCTCTTTGATCTCCCAATTGTATTCTCTCAGGAAAGGCATCTGTTTCTGAGGGAGAGAGAAGAGGCCTGGCTTCAAGAACTGCCCCATCTCAAGAGAGTTTAAAAGTTACTAGTGGTTTTTTCTGATCCCATTCCCCGCTGTACAGAGTTAGCACACATTCAAGAAACTATAGAGTGTGTCCCTTTTCCTTGAACTCATCATGTGGTTTAAGTTAATCTTCACATTCTCAAGTTTCTATTTCACCACTAACAGCATTGAAACCACTGCTATAAATGTCCAAAAGTCACATTTCTAGCAAATGTATTAATTTATACAGCCCAAGCAAGGGCTTTAGCTGCACAGAGAAGCAGCGTATATGGAGGGTAGAGGAAGATTCCTAATTCTCTTGGAATAACTTAGAAGTTCATCTGGTTAGCAGAAGTTTGTTTTGGCCCATCAGTAACATAATCATCAAATGAGAGTAGAGTACTCAATTTACTATTTTGCCATTCTTCCAACTAATAGTGAGAAAAGAAGCTCAGATAAAATATAGAAATGAATAACCCAAGGTCTTAACCTTCAACACAGACTTTAAAAGAAAAAAAAGTATGCTTTTATAAATGTCAATAAAACAAAGCATAAAAAGGGGAACCATCCCAGAGCAGGGATGCAAAGTCTTTGTAGAGTGATGTCTCAAAATTTAAAAATGCTAGAGTGAAAAAAAATACAGCATGAATATTAAACAGAAACAATTTCTATTTCATTTTCATTTTTTTATAATTGTAAATAATCCATGCTCCCACATTTTCTTAATAAAAGCAATAAATATTTTAATAACATACTTTATAACATCTGGTTACACTTGGTAGTTCAAGGCTAGTAATAAGAAAGGTTCCAACTTTGTTAGTTATGACATGGGTAATCTTGGTCAGGAAAAAAAATCCACCCTTAAAAATCTAAGATGTTACAAGCTTTTATTGTTTTATAAAACACAATGTATGACAATTATGATAGGCAACTATAGATTAGACACGTAGTTTTAATACCAAAGTGGGACACCCAGTTATTTATCTTGATTTTGAGTCAATGATTTCCACTATCAGTTTATAAATGCACAAGATAAAAAAAGAAAAAAACTATTATTAGCTTAAGGCTAACTATCATAACTTTCTAATTACAACAAAATAATTTTTGAAATGCAGTTTTGGATTTTTCATTTCACTTCAGACTTCAAATGTATGGCATATTGATGATAACTGCATTTCTAAGGTGCATATTTGATAGTTACTTTAAATCTGTATTATATTACGTCTCAATATTATCTTAAAGCAGTTTGGAATACAGATTATTTCATTTTTTTCTTTCAACAAACAGAAATCAAGGTTTTCTTTTCACTTTGATAACATTTGCTTGCATATAAGGCTTCACATATCATAAATGGAACCTCGCTGTAACTTTATTAATTTTGAGCCCATTGTGTAATAATACAAATAAAATCTACAATGTATGTAGTTCAGTCCTATTTCATGAAGAAATGGTTTGCTAAGAAAATTACAAAGTTATTTTTGTTTTCAGATATTAGGCATACAACACTTCATAGTAAAAGGCATGCTAATTGTTTTTTCCTTAAATGACCTTCAACATGGCAGTTTTGGTAGGTTGGTGGATGGAAAGTCCAGATTGCCAGAGGTTAGGGTGGTAGCAGGAAGGCAGGAAGAGGCAGTGGAAGAAGGTGCTTGTGTCATGCCGGTGGGCAGTGAGGGAAGGAGGAGAGGACTGCTGCATGAGACCTTGAACAGGGAGAAGGAGAGTGTGTAGAATTTTACTCTCAGCTCAAGGCAAAATTTTGAGTAGCTAGAAGTTAGAGTAAGTGGAGACAGAAAGACAGGGGATGACTGATAAGCAAAGCCCAGGAGAAGAAGAGGATTAGGATGTAAGCAAAGATAAAGCACTCTTCCCTTCTTTAAAGTGGGATGCAAGCACTTTCGCTGACAGTTGGACTAAGCACAAAGAATGGATTTGAGGCATCGCTGTGGATAATACGCCAGGAAGCCCATAAGATATTTAAAAGGAAGACTATCACAAATCAGGAGGGCACAATTGAGGTCTAATAACATGATTCTGTAGTAGAATCAACCAGGATGTTTTTGGGCTGTCTTGAGATCCGTGAAAAGGAGGATTTAGAAAAAGAGGATTTAGGAAAAGAGAATCCTGGGGCAGAGTGGGGGAGACAAGAGGTTCTTACCACTGTGGATTGGGACAGACAGAAGGTTTGAAATGAGGGATGCTATGAGATCAGGAAGAACGTCCCCAAGTGACTGGCCAGTGTTTCTATGCTGGTACCTGGGAAGTTGCCCGTGAATTACATGAGATAACACATATAAAGCTACTAGTGACATATAGTGGAATTAAAGATAGCCCTTCTTGTTTTCACTTTTTTTTTTTTTTTTTTTTGGTGCATGGATTTGACAACTCTAAGTGACGCTGGTCGGGTTAGACCTGATTATGTGCCTCGCTGCCAGGGGTGCACTGCCAAGCATCATAGTAGTACTGCCCTTTGACCTTGGCCCCTTGCTGTCCAACCTTGCTATTCAAAGTGTGTCCCATGGATTAGCAGCACTCATGTAACTTGAGAGCCTATCAGGTATGCAGAACCCCAAGTCTCACCCTGATATGCTCTGATCATGAATTTTGGTAAGATCCTAAAGTCATTTATATGCACATGCAAGTGTGAAATGTTCTGCTTTGGGAGATCCTACTCCAGTCACCTTGAGCCTACTTCCTTCCTATGGACTGAGGAGATCCTGTGGCCAAGTGACTTGTCTATCCAGAGCCCACACTCCTTCCCTTCTAGACCACACCCGGGGTAACTGTGAGGCTGGAATTCCCTACCCACATAGACACCAGTATATCCCTCAGGGCATGTGTGGGCCTCCTCCCTTGTATGACCCCGAGGGTGGACTATGCAATAAGTAAGTGTGTGTTTGCCTTGACCTGAGAGGTGGTTAAGGCATGTCTATTTCTGAGTGTGGGAAAGTTTTACCTTTGGTCTGTGTGTCCACACAGAGGCATGAAGCCACTTCATTCCTGGATGGAGCCATTGGTGCAAATCTCTTCACCTTTGCCGTGTAACATAATCTAATCACAGCGTGAAATCCCATCATATTCATAGGCCTCTGCTCTCTCACTCAAGGGGAGGGGATTACACAGCCTAGTACAGCAGGGGAAGTAATCTTGGGGCCAAATTAGAATTCTGCTTACCACAGTCTCTACTTTGTTCTTCCTTTCCAAAATTATTTTGACTATCTCAAGTCCTTTGGATTTCCATTAAAATTTAGAATCCCAAATTTAACACCTTTGTTAATTTCTATAAATATCCTGTTAGAATTCTCACTGTAACTGACATCTTAACAATATTGAGTCTTCCAATCCATGAACAAAATATACATCTCCATTTATTTGGGTCTGCTTCAACTTCTCTCAGCAATGTTTGAGGTTTTCAGTGCATGGATATTGTACCTATCTTGTTGAACAACCTGTCTCTAAGTATTTCATGTTTTGGGATGCTATTGTAGATAGTATTATTTTTTTACATTTTTTGCTGGTAGTTTATAAAAAATACAATTGACTTTTGAATATTGACATTGTATTTTATACTTTTCTAAATTTATGTAGCAGTTCTAGTGGCTATTTTGGAAATAATTTTGGACTTTTATACATACACAACCTGCAAATGAAGACAATTTTATCCATCCTCTATAATTTTTTAAACTTTTAAAAAAAATGCATTACCTAGGATCTTTAGCAATATGTCAAATAGAAGTGATTAAGAGTTCTCGTTTTCTTCCCTATCTTGGAGAAAGTGTTTAATCTTTCAACATTTAAGTTTGATATGAGCTGCAGGTTTTTCTTAAATAGCTTTTCTAAGGTTGAGAAAAATCTCTTCTATTCTTAATTTATTTGGGAGGATATATAAATATAAGATATATTCATAAATATATATATCTTATATTTATTCTATATAAGATATATATATATCTTAAGATGATCATATAATTTTCTCCCTATACAGATAATCATATAGTTTTCCCTTTTTATTCTGTTAATATGGTGAGTTATATCAATTGATTTTGAATTTCAAACGAAGCTTTCACTCCTGATCATAATGTATTTTATATGTATCGATATGGATTCAATTTTCTGATAAGTGTAAAGGATTTTCTTATCTCTATTTATGAAGTATACTGATCTGGAATTTTCTTTTCTCATAATGTCTTAATCTACTTTTGGTAATAGGATAATGCTGGCCTAAAAAAATGAGTTAGGAAGTGTTTCTTCTTCTATTTTCTGAAGAATTTTGTGAAAGATTGGTACAATTTATTCCTTACCCAACCAATACACTTCTATGGTAAAACCGTCTGTACTTCAACTTTTTCTTGTGGATAGCTTTAATTGTGAATTCATTTTCTTTAATAAATATAGGGCTATTCATGCTTTCAGCTTTTTCATGAGTTGATTTTGGTCATTATCACCTTTTGTGGAATCTCTCCATTTCTCCTAAGTTTTTGAACATATAAAATTGTTCTTAATATTCCACTACGGAAATTGGAAAATGTTATAAATCAGTTATTTTTCCTCTGGAGAGCTGTTAAACATTTACTAGCATATCACCGTTGAAAGCTTCCTGTTCCCTATGAATAATCATTCATAACATCCCTAACACATAGAAAGCACTGTGTGGTCACTCCTCAGTAGTGAAACTTTGGTTGGTACTTTGATCCCTACCTTATAGTGAAGGGATTATATGGGTTATTAAAAGTGAAGAGACTTTCAAGAAAGTGTTAGCTACCTTTCTAAGTGTAACACTAGAAGGTCAGGAGGCACAGCTAGCTGAGTAATCGGTCTTCTAAATAATTATTTAGATATAAACACAGCACAGATGGTAGCTACTTGGCTTCCTGTGCTGATATCCTCTTGATAGTATGGTCATCAGCAAACCCAAAATAAATCTGAACTCTACTACCAGGGCACGGATATGAAACAAAAATAGTTCTTCTTGGACAGGCTAAGTGATATGAAACATTGCACTGTTGTAAAGAAGCTCTTCTCCGGCCAGGACCAATGGGCAGTTATTCCTTACCCTGCACCTGCTGCTTCTCAGCTGCCAGGACCAGAATACTGTACTTGAACTCAGAGTGGAAGGAGCACAGTCACTTTCCAGTCCTTTATGCTTTAAGACAAAATATTTGAGTGACAGCTAGTCATTAATACCCCACTGGATCCTCTGGAACTATTAGAAATTAATGTTAAAAGAAAACTGGATTCATGGTTTGTCTCTTTTTGAAAGGAGTCTCTTACATGGAGTCAGACAGAAGCTGAAACTTCAGTTTTAATCCACTTCTAAGAAGACGCTTTACTGATTACCGGGAAATTCTCTGGAATTTAGTAAAAACCAATTATAATGCAAAGAATGTTGCAGAGAAATTTGCCATGAAGAAGCTTAAAGAGGAGACTTATTTATCTACAGACTGGTCTATAAAAGCCATGTAGCATGATCTCAAACATCTACTGTTGAGGGAGGGAAAGAAGGAGGGAGGAAGGGAGAAAATAATTGAATGCACCTTGAAAGTCTTCAGCTTCAACAGGATATCATCCCATGATGATGCTTCCCTTTTGTTTTTGTTTGTTTTCCATTCCCTTTAAAACTCATATTACTCAGACTTTACCAAATACTATAGGAAACATTTAAAATTCTGTTTTGGGCTCTATTGCCTTACTTCCAGCTTTCTTTTTCATGACTTGCTTTCCCATCAGTTCTTTCTATGTTAGTACTGTTGCTGACAGGTCGTCTTTGGAAATGTTTCCAATGGTGATTTCTCTTTCCAAACACAGGAAGCACAGGCATAAGAAGAAGCTGTATGTCTGGATGCTCTCTGGCTTTGTCTCTGACGACCCTCGCACACAGAGTGCATGACTCTTGGAAGACATGGCTTATCTTCCCACTTTCTAGATCTCCGAGATCTCTAAGTCCTCTCCTTCTGGCTTATTTGCCTCAGTCACACCCTCAAATTCAGAAGTGCATAGCAAAGTATAGGCCCTCTAAAATGGCACAGTATATTTTGTTACAGAGTACAATTAGTTTCTAGTACTCATTCCTAAAAGTGTGACATGGAATTCCTCTCCTTGGAATGAAGACTCTATGAGTAATATTATATTTTTTATGCTACGCATTCTGCCCAAATTACCTTAAAATCAGAATATCCATACAGGGAGTTTGCAAAGCACATGTTGATGTTATGCCTTTTTTCATGGCTTGCAACTATCATCTTTTTGATATATTCAGAATTTATCCATATTTATCTACATTTCGGTCCTTAATTATCTCTACTAAGTGATGTGAAAATAAAAACCCAACTCCTACAAGTACCCATATGATTTAGTTCTCATCTTTCTCTCCGGCCTCAGCTCATGCTGTGTTCTCTCTTGCTCCCTTAAGTCCAACTGAAAATTTATTTGATTTTAAAAATTATTAAGTTCTTTCCTGATTCAGGGCCATAGCATCTTCTGTTGCCTGAGTCAGGGATCCCCCATTTTCATGTGGCTGGATTCTCTGTTCCTTCAGGTATGACTTAAAGAGCACCTGTGTGTGGAAGCTGCCACTAGCCATTCCACTGCCCTGTTACTGTGTGTCACAGACCCTGACAGAGCATAGCCTCTTGCTGTTGTTGCTTCTGCTCAATTGTTCATTGTCTGGCTCCTCTATGAGAAAGTGCAGTATCAGAGAACAGAAATTTGTCATGTTTCTTGCTGGTTTCCCACTGCCTAGAATATAGCATGTGTGTGATAAAAATTGCTGAATAACTGAATAATGTATATTGCTGTTCCTTGTACGTGCCAGGCTCCATATCTCTCACAGGAGCAAGTACCTTTTTACTCTTTCAGTTTTCTTTCTATTAATCCCAAACTTCTCCTTCATGTTCTTTGTGTTTTTTTGTCCTTCTATGTGTAAGGAAGATAACTCCTTCTTTCCAGGCTATTCTTATAACCCATCCTTCCTCAGATCTTCCATCAGATAGTTCCTCCCTCAACTGTTTAAGCCTTTTATCATCCTATGCACATCAAGACTAAGATGGAAGACTAAAAGCTTTCTTTCCTGAAGTCAACCAACAACAAAGAGAATGAGAGACAGAAATGAAACTGACGAAAGCAGGAAATACCCATAATCTAAACATCACTCTTTAAAATGGCTGTCGAGTGTTAGGAAAATTGAATGAGGAGAGGTGGAGACTCTGATGGAAGAAACAAGATCCTGCAGCTCTCTGGTTCAGTGAGCAGAACAGAGAGCTCTCTGCAGGTGGCACATCCTGAGGGACATTAAATGACCCTTACCGGGAACACGAGGTCTCAATGCATGGGAGGACTGAGGAAATGCTCTGATCCCTGTTTGGCTTCATGTGTCAGAGGTGATGATGCTAAAAGTGGAAACAGGCCAGTGTGTCATCTCTGCAAGAGCAGGATGTGGGAATGTTAAAGTCAACAAGAAAGATCAGCGGTGACAAGCCTGAATAGACAGTTCCTGCTCACCTGAGGGAAACCAAGCTTCATGTCACCATCCAAAAGGGTTGTGATAAAAATGAGTCAAGGAGAAAGAAATGAGTTGAGCCCAGACACAGGCCATTTTCCAGGGCAGAGCAGTGGTGGAAAACAGATGGAAATTCAAGCTGCCCTAGCTCAGTTCTCTAGCCTGTCTCCAGTTCTATCCTTTTGCAAGTAGCTGGCTCAGGGAGAACAAACTAATTTAAGGATGAGTAATCACAAGAAAAGAAACAGTATGGAATGTAGTCATAGATACCACACAAGAATAAATAAATAAATAAATAAATAAGAATATAACAAAAAGGCAGCATATTTATACAAACCAGAAAAATTTTGCCATAATAGGTATAATTTATGATTAAATAATTCTCTATCCTGGAAAAGAGGTCAAAGAAAAAAAAAACGGAGACTTAAGAGAAGACAGAGCAAGAGAAAACGGCAAAAATGAATGAAAAGATCTCATGAAATAAATATTTTTTAAAATCCTGAAAGTCACATTAGAAGCAGTAAAAGGGAAAACTGCCTTTGGTGAAGACAGTTGGGGGGTTTAGCTTTCTGCAAAACTGTGAACCAGATATACTGAAAAACCTTCCTGCTGTGAAACACTAGGTGCTAAATAAATTACAACAAATATACTTTTAAATGTATTACTGAACACACAAGAAAGGAAGGTAAATCACTTGGAGCAAAAAAAGAAAAAGAACAGGGAAAAAACTAGAACAGTAGCAAATGCAGAAACTGGAACTGCCTGGAGGCAAGCACCAGTATCAGAATCAGAGTGGTCCATGGATTGTGGCCAAAGAGGTGGATGACAAGGCCTTGGGCCCACGCAAGGTGGTAGAGGGATATTGAACTGGAGAAGCCTGGCCCACAGAGGGGCTATACTTACAGTGAAAGGGTAAGCTAGAGAAAGAATTCTTTGCACTCTTCATCTGGTTAAATAAATTGCCTTCTATTTCTAGTTGCTCAAATTTTTTTCATCAAAAAGTTTAATTTCAGTGAAGTTTTTTCTGCATTGAGATAATCACATTTCCTTCCTGTATCTTTGTATTAGTGAAAGCTAAGTTATGGTAAGTAAGCAAGGTCTGCAAAGTCCATAAGTAAATCTTAAACAAAATTACTATAGTGAACACTGCCGTGCTCCTCCCAGATCTTTTCTTCAGGGCCTGTGCATCCATTGTTCAACTATTAGAAATACCAGATGCTGGAGATTCTCAGCTGCATCTCTCATTGGCAGTTGCTCTCAGCTGCAGGGAACAGCCTTGCCCAAGGTCATGCTCCCCCCTTAGTCCAAATTCAGTGACTGGCTGATACAAAGATACAAAGATCCAGCCCTGTTGCCTCAATTCAGGACAACTCTGAAGGACCCTCTCAGTTCTGGAGTTCCCAATATGCCTCAGTGACAACTGCCTTGTAGGTCAGCTTCCCTCTCTGCTGTCTTCCTCACTTCCTAACAGGTGTGCCTCCCAAGAGCTGCCTCCTTCTGCTGTATGCTCTCCAGCTCAGAGACTGTGCATAAGAAGCTCAATTTAAGGAAATACCAGTCATGCAGAAGTGTAGATATGTTGCCAGATATGTTTAAGCATGAACACATTTTTTAATAAATACATCACCACAAAGAAATGTATAAAAAGTAAAAGTTATTTACAAGCTCAGCCTGCAGAGATAATCATTGTCAAAAGTGGGGATATATCTTTCAAGATCTTTTGAGATCTTTTTCTATGCATGCAAAATGCACTCCACACATTATTTTATAAAATTAGGTCATACTATACCCAGTTTTCTGCAATTATTTTGATTAGCATTTTAAGGATATACTTCATGTTTCTTAAGTGCTCCATGGGACACCACTGTATGATTATACACCAAAATTTACTTAAGCACTCAACTAATGGATATGTGCATTTTTTTCCAATTTCTAATAAGGCTACAGTGGATGTGTTCTATGTATGTTTGTGTGCACCAATATGAAACTTCAGAGAGATAAACTGCTAGGAGAGAAGTTCCTGGGTCTGAGGTCCCCATTGCCAGTTGAGTCTGCTTTCACAAGATTTCTTTGCCATTGCTTTTCCAGTACCATTGCCTTCACCCCAGTTCTGGGCTATATTGTCCCTATCTGGGCTAATGCAATAGCCTCTTGGCTAGGCTCACTGACTTCTGTTTTCCTTTAACTCTATCTATGCTCTCCTTGGCCCCTGAGTTAACTCTGAAGAACTTGCCAGCTAAAAATGTCTAATGGCTCCTCCTTGCTTGCAGGACAAAATCAAAATTACCTTTGTGGTCTGGCCTTAAATTTCTTCCCTCTTCCCTTTCCAGTTTCTTCCAGGTACCCTCTTCACCAGACTAAGCATAACTTTCTAAACTCATCACCCACTCCGAGCATTCATCCCTTTGTGGTTTTTATAACTGCAGCCTGAATTTCATTTACAAAAATCTAACTCTGATATAGTAAGGACATTTGTTGCCTCCAAATCTCATGTTAAAATGTGATCCCCAGTGTTGGAGTTGGAGTTCAGTGGGAGGTGTTTGGGTCATGAGGGCGGATCCCTCATGAGTGGCTTGTTGCCCTCCTGTGGTAATGAGTTCTTGCTCTATAAGTTTGCACAAGAGCTAGTTGTTTCAAAGCACCTCTCTCCTCTCTTGTTCCCTCTCTTGCCAAGTGACATGCTTACTCTCCTCCCCTTCTGCCGTGATTGAAAGCTTCAGTAGGTCTTCACCATAAGAAGTTGCTGGCATCATGTTTCCTATACAGTCTGCAGAACCATGTGCCAGAAAAACCTCTCTTCTTTTTAAATTACCCAGCCGCAGGTATTTCTTTATAGCAACACAAACGGACTAAGACAGTCTTTCCAACATCTGAGCTCTATCCATTATTATATTCATTGTGCAGGCTCTCACCCCCCGCATACCCCCTCCTTTTTCTTTTTAGAAATAACCACCTCTGGCCAGATATGGTGGCTCATTCCTGTAATCCCAGCACTTTGGGTGGCCAAGGTGGGAGGACTGCTTGAGCCCAGGTGTTTGAGACAGACCTAGGCCATGTAGCAAAACCTCATCTCTACAAAACAAAAAAAACAAAAACAAAAGAACAAAAAAAAAAGCAAACCTGGATGGGGTGGTGTATTCCTATAGTCCCAACTACTCTGGAGGCTGAGGCAGAAGGATTGTCTGACCCCAGGAAGGAGGCTGTGGAAAGCCATGATTGTGCCATTGCACTCCAGCCTGGGTGACAGAATGACATTCCTGACTCAAAAAAAAGGCAACTTCTTTCCCTGGCCTCCCCGGCACTTTGCTTATAATACTAGCCTACTTAACCTTGACTCTTGCATGCTCTTTAGCTGGCCAGTCCCTCTGGGCTGCTAGGGACCACTCTCATAATCTCAGGGCCCTATACACGCTGCTCTGCCATATTACCCTCTCTAAAAAGCCTCTCCTGAGCTGTCCCAGTTTCAGGGCCCTGCAAGTTATGCTTTTCCTTCATAACACCAAGCACAATTACCATGTAATTACCAGTTTCTCGTCCCAGTAGAATATAAACTCCATGAGGGCAAAGGCCAGTCTTTCTTCCCTCTGTTGCACTGCTACATCTTTTTTGGTGCTTTGTATTTTTATTTTTAAACTCTATCTTGAAATAGTCTAAGACTCCAAGAAATTGAAAACAAAATAGAGTGTTTCTGTGTATCCTTCCCCCAGCCTTCCCCAGTGATAACACCTTACATAGTCATGCTACATTGTCAAAATCAGAAATTAGCACTGATAATAGTATTAACCAAATTCTCGATCATATTCAGTTTTCGCATGAACTCTTATTTTTTTTTTAGGGAGAAGGGGATATTGTACTACAAAATTTTATTACATATAAACATTCATATCACCACTACCACGATGAGGATACAGAAGAGTTCCATCATCACAAAAAAACTTCTTACCACTTTCCCCTTATAGTCACATCCTTCCCGCATCTTTAACCTCTGTTGTTGATTTGTTCAGTACGGTTTTGCCATTTCGAGAATATTATATACATGTAATCTTTTGTCATGCTTTATTAAGGCTGGTTTACATTTGTTTAGTTTTTACAACGTATGAGTCAGAGACTTCACAAGCAAGATCTTCACTAAGAATCACAACGAGGCTGGGCTCAGTAGCTCAGGCTGTAATCCCAGCACTTTGGGAGGATGAGACAAGTGGATTGCCTGCACCTGTGGATTCGAGACCAGCCCAGGCAACTTGGCGAGACCTCGCCTCTACAATAAATCAAAAATTAGCTAGGTGTGGTAGCACAAGACTGTAGTTCCGGCTACTTGGAAGGCTGAGGTGGAAGGATTGCTGGAGACCAGCAGGTCGACACTGGGGTGGCTGGAGTCATTCTGTCGCCACTGCATTCCAGCCTGGGCGACAGAATGACTCCAACACACACACACACACACACACACACACACACACACACACACACACACAAAGAATTGCAACTACATTGAGGTAGCCACTGCTATTTTTTCAGATTTTATACAAGAAAAGACTTAGCTTTAAAAATTTTAATAACTTTCCCAGAGCCAAAAAATTAATAGGTAAACAACCTAGAATATGAGGCCAGACGGTAGGACCCAGAACCAATGCTTTAAACCTCTTTCAACACTTTTTTTTTGCATATACTAGATACTTTTGGATGAATTAGTAATTGGATGAATAGATAAATTAAATGCCAAAGACTATTTCACAGCTAATTCTGAATTTCCTAGAAAATCCTGCATATGGTAGAAACTCAAATAATTTTTTGTGTAAATGTGGTTAATCATTCTAGAAAAGTGAAAAAGGAAAAGGAAAATGGTTATGTATGCTGAAAAATCATCATTCTGGTCCTCTAGATTGAACATACCTTATGAGGCCATAGGATAGCAGCATGGAACTCAGGACAAGTCGGGAGAATCCATTCTTGTCTTTGTCTTTGCTAGTAATAAACGCATTCATGGAATCTCAAGCATCTCAGTAAGGATTATTTGGCATCTTTCCTCTAGCAAATTCATATCCACAGAGTAGAGAAGCAATATTGATTTAGAATACTTACTGGTACTAACTGATATCCAGGTCTTGTCTTGCATCTTAGAGCCATATCCCCTACCTTATTCTAATTTATTTTAGTTAATAAGCTCCGATCATATTCTCACTTCATGCAAGCCTTTCCTCAGAATGCCAGCTTGTGTGGATGCGTCCCTACAACCAGCTACCTCTCTGGATTTGTAGATGGAGTCCTCAGAGGTTGTACCCTGTGTCTTTCCTGTGCCTATAGGCTGAAACTTCACTCATCATGCCATATTCCTCGGGTTCTGTCTCTTCTCACATCCTCAGGCATCCCTGTCTGGTCAGTTTCAGCACTGACTTACACACGAAACAATGGTTATTATGTTCTTGCTTTTCTTTCCTAGTAACAGAACCCAAATTGTCAGGGGTTGGCTTCTAGAGGTTGCAGTCTTATTTTGTGAAGACAGAAGTCGTAAGGGTCTGGTTAGCAAGGTGGCGTGTATTGTGAGAGGTAGGGTGTGGAGAAGACGAGCCTTGAGGAAGGAAACTGTATATTCCACTTTATGGTCACCCATCAAGCTACAGAAATAGGGACAAAGAAATACTAAGGTAGCATCGATAGCACATGCATGAATCGGGAGCAACTGTGACTCAGGTAGGAAACTGCACAGAGTACAACCAACTGCAGACATGGAATGAGAAGGGTATTCAGGTATTCCAGAAAGATGCATGGCAGTATAGCTGGATTCGATACACACAATAAAAACAGTTAATTTTCCTTAAGTCCAAAGTTTAAGTTAACCCTGACATACTTGGTATAACCATTTCCTAAAAAGGGACTTAAAAGTTAAGATAACATCTATTGTTAAGATACAGATACACAGGAGGTTCGGTAGGAGGCCTGGGTGAACCTATTCTCAATATTAAACATGCAGTAGAAAGGAAATCAAGGACTTATCCATCCAGCTGTGGAATGGTGGAATAAATGCCTTGAATTACTTCTCTAGTTTATAATAAGCCTAATCAAATATTAAGTTAAAATTATTAGTTTATTGTTATTTTTTCAAGGTTTCTTTGTGCAAATTTAAGACAAAATATACACAAACACAGATGTACTTCTTAAATATATATAATATCATACTATATGGCCTTATTTTTTTGTTTCAAAACATATCTAGGAAATATAAAGTATATTTTAAAAGAAATCACTAGGTGACGAAGAGTGGTGAAACTGCAGAGGTCAAAAATAAAGTAAAGGTGAGAATTCTGGGAGGTCAGCAAGCACTGAGGCCAGCTTTCCTCCACAGGAGATCAGTCAAACCACAGTGACCCAGAGCTTATCCTCTGATGCTCTAGAGGATTCAGGAGGTAGGAGACAAAGACTGCCTAAGGCAGGGAGTCTCATAGGAGACCTCTACGTGAAGCTTGTACCCCAGAGGGTTCCATCTTCAGTGTCATGGTGAAAGAGAAATCATCCTCCATGCAGAAGAGGACAGTAAAGAAACATGCTTACTGTAACTTTAGCTCTGTATTGAGAGGAAAGAGAAAGAAAAAGTAACCTGAAAATTCATAAGCATGAGATAGTCATCATGTGTGTTTGTGGCCTCGTGTGTGCTTTCAGGAAGACGTAATGATCTGAAATGTATGTTCTTTCTAAGCACAAGTTGAGTATGTGGAAATTGGCTGTCATCTAGTCCATAAGGCAAGCTTCAAAAACATTTCAGAGTCTTGGTATCTTATTGATCAAAGTTTCTGTGCAAAATGTAATTAAGTTTGAAATCAATAATAAAATAATAGAAATTCCTAAACATGTGGAAATCTAAACACATTCTTGCTTTAGAACTTATGAGTTGAACATAAAATTACAATAAACTCTAGAAAATATTTAGAAATAAATAATAAAAATGGTAGATACAAGTTTGTTGGATATAAAGTGCTATTGAGGAAGTTTATATGTTTCTCCTCTTACATGAGAAAAATTAAAAAAATAAAAATAATAAGTGAGGTATATATTTTCAGAAGAATAGCCAAATAATTAATGAAATAGAAATAAGCATTGAAGACAGGATTGATAAAGCGAAATGTTTGGACTTTTGGAACTATTGAAAATTCTGGCAAGCTTGATTTAAAAAAAAGAGACAAAACACAAATAAGTCATATCAGGAAAGAAAAGGAGACATACTACAGATACCATGAGAAATAAAATTATCAAATATATTTTTGAACAAGTTTATTATTAATTCAAAAATTTGATGAAATAAAGTTTTCTATTCAGAAAATACTACTCATTAAAACTGACTCAAGAAGAAATAGAAAACCCAAATCAACTTATACTTGTAAAATCAAATGAGATGTTTAAAATCTTTCCATGAAGAGTATAACAAACACAGATAGATTACTAGTGGTTTCTATCAAACACTCAAAAAAGAGATAATTCCAATCCTTCATAGAACTTTTTTAGAGGATAAAAAGAAGGTGATGTGTCTTAAGGCACTTTATGGGGCTAGTATAACAATGATATAGCAAAGGTAGATAGAATGGCAAATAGATGTTGAAGACTTAGAAGTGGGGAAGATAGGGAGGGCAGTGAGACACGAAAAATTACCAGTTAAGTACAATGTACACTACTTGGGTGATGGGTATACTAAAAGCCTAGACTTCTTCACCACTATACAATTCATCCATACAACCAAAAATCACTTGAACCTCTAAAGCTATTGAATTTAAACAAAAAAGAAAGAAAGAAGGAAAGAAAGAAAGAAAGAAAGAAAAGAAAAAAAGGAAAATCATTTAAGTTATAAAAGATTTATGGGTCCTGTATCCAATACAATACAGAAAAGCTTTGCAACCTTAGTTTCATAGACCCCATCTGCTTGTAGCACAACTAATATCACATTATCAATACCAACTCAAATTTTATTGACTCAGTTTTCCAACTTTTTTTTTTTTGAGTTGGCGTCTCACTCCGTCACCCAGACTGGAGTGCAGTGGCCACTTCCGGCCACTGCAGCCTCGACCTGCTGGGCTCCGGCGATCCTTCCACTTCAGCCTTCCGAGTAGCCGGAACTACAGGTGCGCGCTACCACGCCCGGCTATTTTTTGGATTTATTGTAGAGATGACGTTTCGCCTGCCCAGGCGGGTCTCGAACCCACGGGCTCAGGCAATCCACTCACCTCAACCTCCCAAGGCTCAAGATTACAGGCTGAGCACTGAGCCCAGCTTTTTCCAACTTTTTAATGAAGAGTTATGGCACCCTCTCCTAATGAATTGTTATGAATATCCAAAAATAAATCACATTCGATAATGAAAAAATATGCCACACTGATTAGTGTCACAATAATATAATGGCAGAAAAGAACAGTTATAAGAAAGGAAAATACCAGGAAAACATCATTTATGAATACACACACACAAAAATACTAGGCAATCTTAAAATAAATCCATTAATGTTTGTAAACTATACCATATCATTAAGCTAAGGATGCAAGGTCATTATGTAACTTACGGCACCAACAGAATAAAGGAGAAAAATTATATGACCACCTCCACAGTTGCAGAAAATAATCTGATAAACTGTGACTATCACAAATGATAACAAATCTTAGCAAATAGGGAATAAAAGTAACCTACTAGGCAATATGGCTGCCCCAGACTGATTTCAGATTCTCAAAGTCTGAGGAGATCAATATACCTTGCTACTATTTTGTACTACCGACCTTTCAAAAATGTACTTGCAATAGGTCAATAATAGTATGCTTGAAGTTAAGCACACTGTTTAGGAAGCTTCTTTCTGGAGCAAGATACATGTACAAGAAAGTTCAGAGCAGGGTTGCCCATTACAGCCCAAAACTTGGAAACAAGTCCAATAGCTATCAATAGTAGCATAGACAAACACATTTCCCTGGTAAACATTCTAAAGATAGGTAAGATCTTTTGAGAAATCATAAGTTTTTTTCTTTTATTTTAGTCTCCTGTACAAATTTACAAACTTTCACTAGAAAAATAGATTTCTACTACTTCCAAAACTTCCAGGTGAACTAAGGTGGAAATTGTTGGCGAGTAGAACAGCCCCGTTGCTAATTTCTGTTGTAAACTCTACCTAGCCGTTTATTACTTTTTCCTCGAAGTCTTTTTTTTGGGGGGGGGTGTTGGAGTCTCACTCTCTCAACCAGGCTGGAGTGCAGTGGCACGCTCACGGCCACCCCAGCGTCATCCTGCTGGGCTCCGGCGATCCTTCCGCCTCAGCCTTCCAAGTAGCCAGAACCACAGACGTGTGCTACCATGCCCAGCTAATTTTTCATTTATTGTAGAGACAAGGTCTCGCCGAGTTCCCCGGGCTGGTCTCTAATCCCTTGAAGCTTTTTAACAGTATTGGAATCTTTCTCTCTACCTTCACTTATACTAGTGCCTTTGTGAACCATATAAACTCCTTCCGAAACTTTGAATAACGCAACCATATCCTTGGAATTTCAGCAATCTACCGACCATTCAAAAAAGTACTTGCAATAAGTCAATAATCCCAACTCCCCAATAAATGTTATATAAGCAATACTCTTTGTGCATGAGGCCATTTTTTAGGACAAAGGGCAGACATTGATGTGCTTTCACTGCTTGGCATGTGCCACACACTCATCTAGATGCTCTGTGTCTTTCATTGTCCTTCAAAATAACCCAGGAGAGTTAGGTTGTATTGAGGCCACTCTTCACATTAGAAAACAAGTGCTGAGAGTTTATGAAATTTGTACAGGAAGACCTGGATCCAGAATTAGAACCTAGGTCTGTCTTCAAAGCTCAGGCTCTTTTGACTGCATCTGCTTTTCTTATGCCCTCACACAGGTGAGATAATCACATAAGGTGGTCATTTTAGCATCCTAATAACTAACCTTTCTTTTGTGAGTTCAGAGTTAGATACCCATGTTAAACTGAATTTCAGTCCAAAATAAGTAAAGCAAGGCTTCTTTCACTCTCTGTCAAGTGACAATAAATAAAATAATTAAATAAATATCCACAAACATCACACAAGACAATTTTTATTATGTTAAAGAGTCACTGTCAATCAACTAGCATTCATATTTTTTTAAACTGTTTGGGCTTTTGTCCATCATAAAATCACTGAATAATAAAAAATTCCTGCTGTTGCTTTGTTTCACTCTCTCTCTCTCTCTTTTCTTTTTTTTAGTAAAAAGGGACCACAGTCTAGGTATTAGCTACAATTACATTAACATAAATATTCAAAGGATAGCTATAAGTACATAGGAGAGACATCCAGCTAACCACAACTTGAATTTAAAATAACCAACTGAGAATAAAATTGAGAAAAATCTAATTTAATCAGATCTAGTAAAATTTAATTAATAAATTAGATTGTCCTTTTTGTAGAAGCATTGTATGTTAGCCTATATTCAGTGCCCTGGGTATAGCAGCAGAGTGACAGAATACTGTTGACCAGAATACTACTGTAACAGTGGAATATGAAGCATAATCAGCCTGTCTAAGAAAGATATGTTAACAGAAGAAAAGTAATCATAATAGTGAATAAGTTTATAGGTATTAAATAGCAAAAATGGACCTCCAGCTTTGTACAGAGGACAGAGTCCCTTGGCTACCCAAGGGAGCATTCTGGTCTACCTAGTAAGTCAATCAAAAGGATGCATCAAGTTATAGTTATCTGACCACCTGCCTCTAATACCATCCAATTACCACTCCTTGCTTTGATTTCAAGTTTACCCAGAAATCTTCTGCTTCCCTTTTAGTTTCTTCAAAGTTATTTTGCCAGTAAGGAGAACGTGGACAGTCTGACAATTTTTTAGTCCTCTCGATACATTTTTCTCTTTATAAATTGTTTATATGTCTGATTTAAACTTTAGTCTATAATACTTTAGTTAACATGGAGTTCACTTACTGAGAGAAGGTTCATCTCCAAGTAGACTAACAAAACTGAGCGTCTGGGTTTTTGTCCTGGGCTATGCAGACATTTGAATACTGTCCTAACATACTGGGCCACCCACAAATGGCTACCCCACTGCTTGAATTGCTATGGAGCCGGGAGAAGAGGAAGGCTAAGTAAAGTTTTTTTGTGTTTCATTTATTTTAGATTATATACATAAACAAACTAGGAAAATATGTAGTAAGTTATGTATATAGTTTGCAATGGGAAAATAACTTTTGGAGAGGTTGGTGTATTTGTTTCTTGGTATCATATCAACAACATATCAACGTTCCTTCTTTTTTCCTCTATGAACAATTTGCCATTTAAATTTAGAGTATGCACATCTCTAAATGGGAGAACATTTGCAAACACAATTGTGATTTACTTCCCAAACGTAAGTAGGAAGTAGTTGTGTGAAGGTTTTTATGATACCTTTTTTGTGGGGTTTTCCTATTATAAGGGTAATAAATGTTTATTGTGGAAATTTGTGTGGACTTTTGTTTTTTTGCCTTTAAAATTTTTCTATAATGGTATATGCTGTATAAATAAAGTGGATGGAGTTAGCAATCAAATGATCGTCTTTGGAACCAAAATGGCTTGAAGATGCATATATGCAGCCCACGCGTCAGCAAACTGTTTGCCTGACAGCACTTCAGAATTTTTTTCTTGGCGTTTGGTCTACCTGAATTCCTTGTCATCTGCTTAGGCCCCCTTTGGAATTGCTGACCAATTATGGATTTTGTTGTTGTTAAAGATCCTTTCTCATCAATTAAGAGATAGGAAGTTATACTAAACTAATTACTTTGAGGATCAGCAGTTCAGGAAGGTGCCAAGATTCGGGAGAAACATCTGTTTTGACGCTGATCTGTCAAAGTAGCCAGGGGACCTAAAGAAAATCTACTTCATCTGGATGATTTTTTTCCCCTAGTTTTTTCTTTCTCCTCCCTTACTATCTTTCTTGCTTAATACTTTTCAAACACAAATGTCATTCATCATTCTTACTGACCAGGTCCAATATGATGGGCATTTTTTCTAGATAGGACAGAGGCAGAGTAAGAATCAGCTGCTATGGCCAGGATGATGGCAGCAGCTTTTCTGTACCAAGGAACAGCAGTCCTCTTCCTGACATCACAATCTGTAGGGATGAGTGACTTCCTGTTGCCCAACACCTCTTGTTTAATAGGTAAGATTCCTTTTCTAGAGTCAGTGAAATTATGTGATAATAGTTAGCATAGCAACAGGCACTTATCACTTAATATATATTAATAGAACTCACCAGAAGGTCTATGGAAGGTTTCTGCTCATTTTCCTGGCTTCCCACCGTTTTCAAGACAAAAAGCATAAGACAGTTTCTCTGCTTTTCTTACATTATAATATACAAGGCACTCACCCAATCAGGCAAGATTAATTACAGGAGGCTTTTGTTGAATAATACCAGGGCCCAGGATGCCAGAATATTTTGTCTAAGTAACTGACTTGACTTATACCACCTCAAATCCTTGTTAAAAATAGGTGGAGGTATCAACTATAAATTTAAAAGGAAAAGCAGATTTGACTAAATATTTGTTCTTGATAAAGCACAGCAAAATGACTTTGGGAATTCTTAGTAAAATATTTCAGTGAGTAGGCATAGTTTATTTTTTTTAGGATATAGCTGCTCATGGGGAATGTATTGGATCATTTCTTGCCAAAAATAATCTTTTGCAATTATGTAGCTATCCACCATGCCTTCTTAGAAACTCAGAGAGGATTTACACATGATATTGGATACATTTAGTCACCGGTTTTTAAGTTGCAGGTAATTCTACTGATAAAACCTTATTTTCACATATTAAAGACAAGCACATGGGGTAAACATGTGGTAGCAGCTTAAATCTGTATGCAATTGTTGAAATGAGAAGACAAAGCAGGAAAGATTTTCTTTTCTTGTCAAAACTTGTACTTTGCAAATTAGCCTGTAAAACTGTGTAAAACCATTGATTCTATAGTTGAAACAGTATACCAAAGGGAAACAACAAAAAGCACAAATGAACACAGTCTTTTGCTGAACCACCTCAAGGAAAAAGATAAAACAGTTTAAAAAAAAAATCTATATTCTGTACAGCACGCTTTCTTATTCTGATACATTCTCCAAAATTAGAAATTTTGGTCAGCTCAGGCCTTTTGTGCATAGCTGAAAATGTCTATCAGGTAAATGATGAAAAGCAAAGTTAGGTTTGGTTTGTCAAAAAGTTTAGAATACAGTCATGCGTTGCTTAATGACAGGCACATGTTCAGAGAAATGCATCACTGAGCTATCTGATAGTCTTGTAACATCATAGTGTGTACTGATGCAAACCTAGATGGTAACACACCTAGGCACAGCATGTTACTGTTCTGAATACTGTAAGCAATTGTTACACAGTGGTCTTTGTATATCTAAGCATACCTAAACATAGAAAACGTGCAGCAATATTATGGTCTTATAACCTTATGGGAACACTGCAATCTGTCATTGACCAAAATGTCATTATGGGGCACATGACTATAGTTGTTAAGAACAAGCACTCCATTAGTCAGAGAGTTTGGGCTCAAATACCAGTTCCTTCACTAGTACCATTTACTAGCTGTGTGGCCTCATGGAAGGTGAGCTGTAAAATGGGAATCCTATCTGCGAAACTATAAAATAGAAGCATCTTCTGTGAAGTGAGAGTGACGGAAGTCCTATGTTCTGGGGCTCTGAGGAGTAAATGCATCATTTGAGTAAAGCCCTCAGCACAGTGCCTGGTTCATAGCAAGCATGTAGTAAAAGTTAGCTCTTACTATTACATTTTTTTCAGGCTCTTGGGTTGTTTGTGGAAAGTCACAGGAAGTACAAGCAGAACTGCTTATTCACAGGCAGGAGCCAAACCCAGAGGCAACAGCAGAGGCTTCTAGGTATGTGGTGTTTTCTTGAGAACTCTGAGGTTACGGGTGGGAGTGCAGGTAGCATTTTTTAATATTCAGCCAAAAATGGTACTATATCAATGAATCTGGGGCCACTGTCCTTGGTTGACTGAGGGTTAACTTTGTTTTCTACCATAACAGCAACCCGTGGACGTGTGCATGCTCACATTATCCTCTGGCCATGGGAATAATGGGACTCTTTGCTGTTGAGTTATTTGTGCTTGTAGCAGGCAATCTTATTTTGTAATTGATTTTCAAGGCAAACAAAAGGGAGGAAAAATCTACTCAAGATCAAGTGGTAAGGTGATAAAACATCTCTCTAGTCATGACTTTAAACTTGGGCACACCACTAATTTATGTACAAGAGTCTTCTTTGCTTCATATCTCTCTCCAGTCTCTTCTCTGCAATGAACAAAGCAGTAGAGAACCCAGAAAAGCACAGAAAGCAGATCAGGGCTGAAGGGTTCCTTCAGGCTCCCTCTGTGACATAGCTCTCTTCATTTTCCTTATGTGGCACCAAACTTTATCAGGGTAGCCCAAACTCCTAGTGTTTGTTTGCTCCTATGTGTGAATCTAGTGCCAACCTAGCCTACCTACCTACAGACCTAACCTAAAAGGATATTATCCTAGAGGGAAACTCCTGGAAAATATGCTCTTCAGAAGAGCTTAGGAGACAGTGAGCTGGGCTGGCAGGGCTACTTAGGAACTGTGACTTCACTCTCTCTCTCCTCACCTTCTCCTATCTCCTCATCTTCGCACCTTCCCACCTGAGTTTCTGGGTCACATGCCCTATAGTCAGAACTATGTCTCAACTTTTCTAATTCTTTCCCTAAAAGAATTAGAGAAAGGCATGATGAATGAAAGTCCTATCTAGGACTGGCTATGTGTGGTAAAATAAACAAATCATTAGCATGGTAATCACATATGGGCATGATGAAAAGTTAGCAAGTTTTGTGTAGGTGGAAGGTCCACTAGCTCTTTCCTTGGGGGAAAATTACTTTTTAAATTGGCTGATGCAACACAGCAAACTTTGATCCAGCTAAGGCAGGTAAGAGTTACCTCAAAACACCCACGGAGACTGTAGTAATTTCAAGAACACCCACACAGGAAATCATTGTTTCTTTTTCTACATAGAAAGTGGTGGTTGGGGTGGAAGATTGAGAAAAAAAAATGAAAGGAGAGGTGAGGGGAGAGAGATGGGTTATGGGGGCACAGGCAGTGGGAGGAGATAAAAATATAGAGGGAGACAAAGGAAGAATAAAAATGAATAGTGTTCATTTTTTTTTCCTTTTCTTTTAGGTCAACAAATTATACCCATCCGTGGTCCCCCAAACAAAGATATATATAAGATCCTGGTTTGGGGGGGTCATATTGTTGAGGATAGGAATCATATGTCTGTTATATAATATATACACATTATTAATATCATTGAAAATAAATTCTACCTTTTCTTGTCTTCAAATTTCAAGTATATATCTTACTTATGACTATAAATATGGGAAGAAGATAGTTCATTTTCTGAGATATCTCTGTGACCTCTTTGCCCAGAGACAGCAAGAACTCTGTGATGTGTTTGTCTGATGAAGAAAGTCCACTTAGGGAGGACTCCCTAATGAGTTTCTTCTTCTTCTTGCCTTGAACATGGTTGTGAAGGATATCATGCTTGTTCTATCAACACTCTTGAGACCTTAGGTGGCAAGTCCAAGGACAAAGAGGTAATAGTCTGAAGATAAAAGGGTGGAAAATAGAAAATTCACAAGTCTCAAATGATAATACTGAGCAATGCTACCCGAAAACTACCTGTCTACAGGTTTCTTGTTTTGAGAAATATTAAATATCTTCACTGCTTAAACCATGGTTGGATGAATTACACTTAGCTAATATTGAATTATTTAGACCTAGTTCTTAGTGCTTGGGATACAGTAGTAAAGGAAACACACAACCTCCCTGGTCTCACAGAGTATGAACCAAGTGAGAGAAGACAGACACTACATAAATAAAAGAATAAACCTATAATGTGCCAGGTAGTGGTAATCATGATGAATAAAATAAAGCAGAGTAAGGGAATAGAGAATAATGAGAGGCAAATTCATATAAATCATTCACAGATGCCTTGCTGAGGTCAGTTAGGCAGAGACTTGAAGTAAAAGAGTGAGCCAGGTTGATATCTGTGGGTATTCTGTTAGTTGCAGCTGAAAACATCATTAACTTATATATCCAATAAGTTATTAGTCATTCCTCAAAACAGAGCTCAGATAATCATCATTTCTGAGAAGTTTGCCAGGACCTCTCACTCAAAACACTTTGTATTGTTATACTCATCATGTCCTATTTCAATTTACTTTTTTGTTTTTGTTTTTGGAGACAGGGTCCACTCTGTCGCTCTGCCTGGAGTGCAGTGGCACAATTATGGCTCACTGCAGCCTCAATAACTTCCCGAGCTCAAGCAATCCTCCCACCTTAGCCTCATGAATAGCTGGGACTATAGGTGCTCACCACCACACCTAGCTATTTTTTATAGAGACAGGATCTTGCTATATTAACCAGGCCAGTCTAGAACTCCTGGCTGCAAGTAATCCTCCCTCCTTGGCCTCCCAAAGTGTGGGAATTACAGGAGTGAGTCACTGCACCTTGCCTTATTTACTTATAGCTTATAAAGTCACACCACTTAGACTGTGAAACCCTTGGAGGAAAAGGTCTATTCTTAGCCAACACTGTCCTGGCTCCTAGCACTTAGTACTTGCTAACAGTAGGCTCCATGTATTCACAATTAATTATTGATTTGATTAGAATATCTTTCCTTTGAATGATCTGGATGTAAATGTGTAGTTTTCCCTGTAGTGTGTTTTAAAGCGGGCACCTACGGTAAAATTTTGTTAAAGTGTGATTATTTGGTGAGTTTAAGAAATATGTCTTGTAAGCACCAAGAAATCTGACTATTCTGAGTTAGCAGGAACATGTATAAATTAAATAGGTCATCTAGGCAGAAACTCTGATTCTCATTTAGGAGTGAAGGATGGATGTATAAGATCATTGAGAAGTAACCTAGTTCCCTACAGAAACATACATCTAATCATACATGTATATGCTATATATGTATATATCAGATGCACACATCTAATCATATTGTCATTTGGAAAGACTATTAAAAAATAAATGGGGAGGGGTAAGGGGCACACAACCACCCATGGGTACCATGTCCACTACTAGGGGTAGAGAGAGTTCGTTAGAAGCCCAAACCTCACCTTCCTACAATTTATTTATGTAGCAAATCTTCACATATACTCCACAAATCTAATATAAAAAGACCACTCAGATTAGGTGGGTACATTTTTCTCCTTTCTCCTCCTAATGGGAAAATTTTTCTCACTGATCTGGAATGAATCCTCATCTATGAACCTTTCCTCAGAGGCAACTCAACTCACATTCTTAATTTCTGTGCAGGGGGCAGGCATTTGATGACTCCACCCAGCCCATATTGTATTCTTAACTTCAGAGGTGAAAAAAAGAGAAAAGGGCATTTAAGGAAACTTAAAACATCAGCTAAGGCTTAAAGAAAATAGAAAAAGAGTTTAACTTTAGGTATCTGTGTGAAAATTTAATAAAGAGAGGATCAGTGGATATTAAGTGTATTTTTAAGTTAAATCCAGAGTTTGTAGAGTAAAGCAAACAGTATACTTTTAAAAACTCCCCCTTAATATCAAAACAGAAGGAAAGGCATTGGCTTTTATTTACAATCTCAGAATCAAATTCCCTTCCTTTATCTGTTATAGTAATAAGAATTAATATTAATTAATATATTTGTTTTCCATTTAAGCCAATCTCTTTAATTTAAAAATCAGTAATACAAAGTTCATAATTTCATAATTTTTTTATCCAGTCTACTTTCGACGGGTAGCATGGTTGGTTAACTGAGTACCACATGTTCTCACTCATAAGCGGACCCTGAACAATTGCCATAATACTATAAGAAAGGAATTGGCAGTAATGGGAAACTACCAGGGGAGGGAGGGGGGCACAATTCATCAGTAAGGGTACCTGATATCCCCAGGTAAAGTGGGGACCAAAATGAGGCCAAAACTTTACCTGTACAATGATCTTTGTATACCTAACTCTGAATAGTACTCATCTTTATAATGAAAAATTTTAGCCGGGCTCGGTGGCTCAGCCTGTAATCCCGCACTTTGGGAGGCCGAGTTGAGTGGATTGCCTGAACCCGTGGGTTCGAGACCCGCCTGAGCAACTTGGCGAGACCTCATCTCTACAAAAAATCAAAAAATTAGCCGGGCATGGTAGCGCGCGCCTGTAGTTCCAGCTAATTGGAAGGCTGAGGCGGAAGGATTGCCGGAGCCCAGCAGGTCGAGGCTGCGGTGGCCGGGAGCGGCCAATGCACTCCAGTCTGGGCGATGGAGTGAGACTCCAACTCAAAAAAAATAAATAAATAAAAATAAAATAAATTAAATTAAATAAAAAATTTTAAAAAATCAGTAATGAAGGCGATGTTTTTAAAATTGTAGGTGCATGACAATCTAAGCTTGTATGCAGCATAGGATTTTTCTTATAGATAGCTTAGAATTAGCTAGCTTGTCTATAAATGAAGATTTTCAGGAATAACTCTTCAAAAACAATTGCAATATATTTTTCTTTGAGTTTGCATTTCAAATTGTAAATTTCATTTTCCATATGTTTCCCAAGGAAGCAGGTATAGTCCTCATCACAAGTAAAAGCAAGTTTTACTTGTATTTCTATGTTTATTTTTTAATGTTTGTAGAGACAAGGTCTCGCTAAGTTGCCCAGGCTGTTCTCGAACTCCTGGGCTCAAGCAATTCTCCTATCTCGGCCTCCCAAAGTGCTGGGATTACAAGTATAAGTCACTGTGCCCGGCCCATAAAGTAAGTTTTAAAGAACTGTAGAATAGGTTGTACATATGAAATCTTCTCCAAGTCTTTATGAGACATGATTATAATACCAGAAATGATTACTTAATACATAGTTTCATTAAGTAATGAATAACTTGGGTCTACATTTAGATAAGAAAGTCAAATTCCAGAAAAGTTTATACAGGGACATGCTGGTTTGCTCCTAATACCCTGGACATCCATTCCAGGTTAGAACAGATTAAACCCTCAGACCCACTCAGAGGGATACCTTCATCTTCACACTGACGTAAGCCAGGCCAGCACTGGGGCTACAGCAATAGAAGCAACACCAGGACAAAAGTATACTTAATTGATGAGACTTGACTATGTGTTTTATTCAAGCTGATCAGCTACAAATGAACAGGATGCATAATCTTGAATACATTTTAACAAATGTATAATTAGCTGGGAGCGGTGGTTTATGCCTATAATCCCAATGACTTGGGTGGAAGCTGGGGCAGGAAGATGGCTTGAGCCCAGGTGTTCAAGGCTGCTGTGAGCTATGATCATGCCACTGCACTCCAACCTGGGCAACCAAAAGAGACCCTGTCCGTAAAATAAAAATAAATAAATACATACATATATATATAAATACATAAATTTGTTCTTTATCATTAAAGGGCTGCTTTGGATAGCAGTCGGAGATACACTTAGAGTTACTGAGGGGGCACTTTCCTATACATCATACTCTTTTTTTTCCCCCTGCTGCCACTGCTCTTCCCTTCTCCACTGTTGTTTTTTTTTTTGGTTAAAAGTCTAAGCCTAGTGTCTTAACTATAATGGTATCTGCCAGAACAAAAGTCAACAAACTCACAGGAGACAAAAGACATTCTTGGGTTGATTGCTCCTAATAAACTTCAGTGCTTCCAGACCACATAATGTCATAGAATTATTTGTAATGCTTCTTTAAAAGGGTGACAGGGTTCAGAAATAAACTACACATGGTAAGAAGAGCCTCCCATGGGTTATCCCTGCAAAATGAGTTGCAAGGCTTTGGGAGTGGTGGTGGTTTCCGGCCATTAGCGTTACTAATCAAGGCCAGCTTTGCATTTATGGGAATCTACACAAATCAGGATGATACATGCCATGTTCACTCAGGCAACCCTGCCTGACTTCTTCAAGGTTATGCTGAAAGAAAACTTTACTCCAATCATCTTTGATTGGAATGTTTCATTATTTGTATATATCCTTGAGATAGAGAGAGACCATGAAGTCGATGCATTAGGTCCATGGGTCACAGAATCATATTTTGTGCTTCGTGCTCACATAAAGCAATTACTGTCAACTCTCAGTTAACCTTCTTACTAGAGGAAGCGTTAATGCAGAAAATACAATTCTAGATAACCCACCCGTGTCTTTGCTTACTGCCATGGTTATAGCTGAGGTGAGAGGAGAGAAAGAGAGGTAATGGGAGCACCAGGGAAAGCTTGGGGCCACAAGGTCTCTTCAGGAAAATTTGTGCAGAGGTGATAAATCCAGCCTCACTCTTTGCCCTCTTTTTATGCCTGATGCCATTTTGCCTACACCACGAAGCAAAAATAACATTACTTTTCTGGTAAACTTCTGATGGACAAACAAAAAGTGTGAGGCAGAGGAAGCCAGCAGACAGCAGCCAGGGAAGCACTCTGAGAGGCTGGCAGTCCCCTGGCAGTCAGGTGGCAGAGCAACAGAGGCCTGTGGGGTGGGGGTGGAGGTTCAAAGCCAAGGCCCTGCACTTCTACCTCAGGATGCTCCCCTGACATAGGAAAGGTGCTTGGGTGCTTTAGGATTTTGGCTGTATCAACCAAAATGATAAAGATACGTACTTGTAAATGCTATCACACATCATATGCATGCATGATAAGCATTTTTATGCTACAAATTCCTACAGGTATAATTGTGTTCCCATCAGTTCCCAGGCATTAATGCTGTTCTGTCCTTCTCATGTAATAAACCCTCAAGCTGGGCATGTCTCTCCAGGTTCAGAGGCCTAGGAAAAGTAAAATGGATGCCTATTCAAGTGATTCCTCATGGCACTGCTCCAGGGAGGGTTTGCATTTTCATAAGGAAGAAAGTCCTAAGTCATAGGAATAATTTATATTTGGATTCTATAGATCCTTTGGAGGAGTTGGGGGATATGAGAAAAGCAGTAGAGGGATAGGGGAAACTCTGAAACCACAGCCAAGACATAGTACCTTAGAAAGGAAAGTTGGGAGGTAAACTTAGGCAAAGAAAGGTGAAAATCATAAAATTAAATGTTTTGGTGAAAAAAGTATTTGGGGTTAAAGTATTTATAAAGAGCCACCTTCACATCTTCTGTAAATATGACTTTGCAATAAAAATAATAGGGTCTGGAAAGAAGTGATTCATTAGGTTTTGAGGGGGGCACAAAATGAATTTCTGTGTATTAAAGTGAGAAATCTGGGGGAAATAGATACAAAAAGTCAAACGACAGAGTAAGATAGAAACAGAGGAAACAGTAGAAAACATAAGGTGATTTCTAGAGGATATCGATCAAAATTCTTAATATGAGAGAGAGAGAGATAAATTTCTTTGAAAGGAACCTCAGAGAGTTCAGGAATAATAAGAGACTAGTGGCTATACAGGGAAAAGTGACTCAGTGACTCACAATAACAGGGAAGATTATGAAAAATGGAAATAGTGTCCACAAAATATTAGTGGGCCAAAAAAATGGTTCAAAGAAATCAGTGAATTGCACATCTCTGATTCTTCACTTATTCTTTAAATGTAGAGCACTGTTGACCTCTATGTGCCTGGTGGCATGAGAGGCCCCAGGTGGAAGGCTGAGGGCTGGTCTTGCGGTCAGAGAGCTTACCAACTGGGACAGGTGCACACTGGTGCACACATGGGTCATGAAAGTAATGCTGTGACTTCTGGTTAAAATGTGGGAGAGGTGGGGTGGGGGTTCTTTTAAGACATAGGCAAAAACAACAAAAATAGTGAAACATGGAGGAAAATATCAGATGCAATAAAACACAAGCAAACAAAAAGGCTACTCCTCATTTTACAAACCATGAAGCATACATAGGCTAATTTCGGGAAGGAACCTAAAAGGTGATAAACACCTCAAGTCTAAAACAGGTGCAAAACATTTTCCCCAGAGGAATGTAAAAAATGTCCAAAGGGCATGTGCGATGCACTTCTGAGGAGTATGGCAAGATTTACAACATAAGTCATAATTCTCCTGTACAGACACAACTTGACACTACATCACAGAAGAGGAGGTGGAGATAAGAGAACAAAGGTTGATACCATATTCCTATTTACTTTTTCATTGTTAAAGGCTTTCGGAGACGATGATGCTCTTATAGAAATTCCAAAAGAGTAAGGATTAAAATAGAAAAAAAGTATATTTATATAATACATACAATTAATGTCATATATTATATAATTGCTATACACATACACACAGACTTCGATTTTTCTAACTAGTTTCTTTAGGCACAAAGTCTATGTATTTATACTTTATGCCAATGGAAATTTTCTCTGAGATGACTATTTGAATTTTATAAGGCAAGTCCCAAGAAGAAAGTATGAAACAATTAAAACATTTAATATTTAGCTCTGTTATGTGAAATAAAAGAATTTGAGAGATTTGCTACCTGGCTTCAATCTGAGCAGTCATTCATTTAGATTTTCGAAAGACAAGGATGAAGGAGTGAAAAGCAAAGTGTGACCAGATTATAATGCTCCCCTGGACACTGTTGTTATCCAGAGAAAAGGCTATTTCACCAAAGAAAATATAGCACATATTAAAAGCATTTCAGTGAAAATCTGGGTTTCTACTAATTGGTCTTAGAGCAAGCATGTAGAAGCCTCTGACACACATAGACCTAACAAATATGAATAAGGGTCATGGGAAGGATTTATGAACAATTTTCTGACTCTTCCTACAACGGACTTCGGCCTTGGTGCATGTGAGCCCATATCACTGGGACTTCTGTTTTTCCAGAAATCAGTTGGCAAATCAAAGGTCTGAATTTGAATTAGGTAACACACTCTTACATAGCCTCACAATTTGAGATACACAGGAATTATCTCATTCTTCTTCTGGCTATACACAGGTTAAAAATCTATAGAGTCTCAAGGGGCCTTTAAAAAACATAGTTTATGTGCAGACTATGGAAAATTAACAGACTTCTGAAGGAAGTTGAGCTATGGAAAGAATCTAACTGAAAATAGTGAAAATCAATAAAGCCAGAACAGACCCAAACATTAAGCAGCATTTACTTAAGTGATGATAGCTAATGGCACAGTTGGGTAAGTGAAGAAGTATGAGCTAATGGTGATTTCTTCCCAAGTTCAAAATTACTAGAATGGTCAACCCAAGTACCACACATTTCAAGCTTGGGCTTCTTAAGAACCTGTTATGGGCTGAATTGTGTTCATTGCAAAATTCAAATGTTGATGTTCTAACCCCTAGAATCTCAGACTGTGACTGTATTTGGAGATTGGGTTTGTAAAGACATAATTATAGTTAAATGAGGTTATTAGGAGGCTCTAATCCAATATGATTGATGTCCTTATTAAAGGAGGAGATTAGGGCACAGACAGACACAGAGGGAAGAGCAGGTGAAGTAGTGAGAAAGCAACATCTATAAGTCAAGAAGAGATCTTGGAAGACACCAACATCGCCAACACCTCAATCTTGGACTTCCAGTCTCCAGAACTGTGAGAAAAATAAATTTCTGTGGTATTGGCAGACCTGTCAAACTAATATAGAAACCTCCTGTAATTAACCCCTTTTTTGTTCTCTGAGCAGTCTGAAACAAGACCCAAGTTTCTTTTGTGGCTAAATGCATTCTACATTATACTCACAACCCCAACAGGAAAGGCCAATACAGCTAATATCCAGTCACGGAGAGAGATGAGCTTCTTGAGCTGCCTCTCTTGCTCTTGGTTCCCGCTGCCTCTTGTTAGAAGACTGGAAAGATCAGTCAGCACACAGATGCCAAAAAAGACTGCCTGGATAACCTGCAGGGAGACAACAGCCGGTATTAGTCAATAAGATCTAAAGGGATGCAAGCTGTGGAATAGCAAACGAACTTCACGTTTGCAACATGACCCATGATAGGAAAGGATCAGAAGCACATTTACAGGGCTGCTCCAACAAATAGAAAATGGTAAGACGTTTACAACTTGCTATTATAGGTGAGAAAATTTATCTTAAAAACACTACTTCCATTTTCGCTCACCTCAGGGCAGTGCAAAACATGCATGCACATACTTGTCTAAATAGGCCCAACAGAAAGCAGTATCAATTATCAAACTGGCATGTTCATATTTTAAAAAGCATCATATCTGTGGTCTGCTTATAGCAACTAGTGAGGTTTCACAAACATCTAAAAAGTAAAAACAAAAGGGTGAGGTAGTCTGAATAATAAGACAATTCAGTCTAAATGTGAAGCAACCTTCCCTATGCATCATTTCTTAGACATATTTCTACCAAAGGAAGTGGTAGAAAGCTGGTCCTGGTGTCATAAAGAAATCAACTTAATACAATAATTAAGATTCTGAGGCCAGGCTTGGTTGCTTAGCCTGTAATTCCAGCACTTTGGGAGGTCAAGGCAAGTGAATTGCCTGAGCCCGCGGGTTTAAGACCAGCCCGGGCAACTTGGTGAGATCTCGTCTCTACAATAAACCAAAAATTAGCCGGGCATGGTAGCATGTGCCTGTAGTTCCAGCTACTTGGACGGCTGAGGTAGAAGGATCGCCGGAGCCCAGCAGGTCGACACTGGAGTGGCTGTGAGTGTGCCACTGTACTCCAGCCTGGGCAACAGAGTGAGACTCCAACTAAAAAAAAAAAAAGACTCTGACATAGAACAATTTTGTTGTCAAGCCTGAACCAAATGATCTCCTCCTCAGGCTTTCAGTGTTTACAAAATAAAATCTCTTCAAAGTAATAAAAATATAGATACATCATTTTCCTCAAAAAATTACCAGTTGTACATTCCCAAATCAATTATAAATGAAACCACATACATCAGCCATGCCTACCTGGACTATCATGGGGGAGAGTAGTGCAGGCAGAATACTATAATGCAACTAGGCAGATGAGAATTCAAATTATGGAAAGGGCAGAAAATGTATTCCCTGGACTCAAAGTCATACCATTTAGCACCTAAGAGAGATTCGAGGTGAATTTTCTGGCTGCTTCTACTGGAAGTAATTTACTGATGATATATTTGTACAGTTTTACTCATTACCTCTTTGGAAACCATAGTAAGTACTTTTTTGGTAAATTTCCACACTGGCAGTGAAAAGAGTCTGTGAAAGCTCTGTGCATGGGTTCCTCACAAGAGAAGAAGGATCCTAAAAAGTACCTGGTTTCATCCCTTAGAATAACATTGGAACACTCAAATGGTTAACCTAGGCTTTTTAAAGCTCACTAAATCCTGCTATTATTAGTACTGGACAGAGTCCTGCTCTATGTCTTCCCATAACTTAACCTGTCTTTAACATCAATCACTTAAGGTTTATTGTCATTCTTTCTACAACCAGAGTAGGAGAAAGCTGAAATTGCCCACCGAGAATGACACAATGAAAATGTTGGCAAGAGTCATGGATTGATAACCAAAAATAACTTAAATGACTCAGGGAATAATTTCACACTTAGGAAAATTTTCTATATCCTATCTTATGACTCTAGATGTTTAAATCTCTGTTGGCCCTAATGAAGTTTAAAAAATTGGAGTGATCATATTGGGGAATAATAAACTCCTATCAATCTGGCCAGAAAACAAGGTGACCAATAACCAGGGAAATGCAAATTAAGACCACAATGATATAGCATTTCTCACCAGTGTAATTATTTACAATTTAATTCTGACACACCAAATGTTACAAGAATACAAAATAACCAGAAAGCTTATGGTGGGAATGCAAATCTGGACAACCACTTAGAAAAACAATTGACAATACTAAAGATGCCCCTTAACTTATGATGGGGTTATAATCTCAATAAACTCATTGTAAATGGAAAATATCATTAAGTTGGAAATACATTTAATATATGTAACCTACCAAACATCAAAGCTTAGCTTAGCCTACTTAAAATATGCTCTGAAAACTTACGCTATAGCTGGGAAAAGTCATCTAACACAAACTATTATCTTATAATAAGATATTGAGTATGTCATGCAACTTACTGAATACTTTATTGAAAGTAAAAAATAGAATGGCTGTCTGAGTATTTAAAGTATGATTTCCAGGGGTATTCAAATAGGAAAAGAGGAAGTCAAGTTATCCCTCTTTGCTGATGATATGATCCTATACCTTGAAAATCCAAGAGAATCTGTCAAAAACCTGCTTGCACTGATAAAGGACTTTGGGAAGGTCTCAGCATACAAAATAAATGTGCAAAAGACAGTTGCATTCCTCTACACCAACAACAAGCGGCAGAGAACCAAATAAAAAGCACAGTCCCATTCACAATAGCCACCAAAAAAATGAAATACCTCAGCATCTTCCTAACCAGATAAGTGAAAGACCTTTACAATGAAAATTACAAAACACTGCTTAAAGAAATCCAAGAAGACACAAACAAATGGAAAAATATTCCATATTCATGGATAGGAAGAATCAACATTGTTAAGATGTCCATCCTACCAAAGGCAATCTACAGATTCAATGCAATACCCATTAAACTACCAACATCATTCTTCTCAGACCTGGAAATGACAATACAGAAATTCGTATGGAAACATAAACGACCACGAATAGCTAAAACAATCCTTAGCAAAAGAAACAAAGCAAGAGGTATCACACTTCCAGACTTCAAACTTTACTATAAGGCTACAGTCATCAAAACAGGTATTGGTACAAGAAGAAGCATATAGACCAATGGAACAGGATAGAGATTCTGGAAGCAAAGTCTCAATTCTTCAACCAACTCATCTTTGACAAAGCCTCCAACAACAACCACTGGGGCGAGGAGAACCTATTCGGTAAATGGTGCTGGGAAAACTGGCTGACCACATGCAGAAGATTGAAACAGGACCCCTATCACCATACACAAAAATTAACTCTAAATGGATCAAAGACCTGAATGTAAAACCTCAAACTATAAGAATCTTAGAAAGTGCAGGAGACACCCTTATGAAAATTGTAACTGGAAACTAATTCCTATTCAGAACCTTAAAGGCCAATACCTTAAGAAATAAAATAGACAAGTGGGGCCTCATCAAATTAATGAGCTTCTGCAAAGTGAAA